>JAQQPU010001370.1:0-78782 GCA_029168905.1 Artemia sp. Kazakhstan ARC1039 | reverse complement strand
GGTAGGAGCTAAGGTAAGGTGGCAGGGTGCGGGAGGGGAAAGGGAGTTGAGTATAGTGAGTGATGGAGACTGGATTGGTTATTATTATTTTTCTTTTATATTTTATTTATGTACTATCATTTTTAATTCAGTTATTTGTTTATTTTTCTATATTTTTTTTACTATTATTATTATTTTATATAATTTCAATTTTCAATCGAATGAGCCTGTTTTGAAGTTTCTACAACAACGCTTTCTATAAAAACCTTATATGCCCCCAGAGCTTAACTTAAAACCCTTACCCTGAGGGTTGTGGGGGAGTGTCCTCCTCAAAAATTTATTTTCTATCTGGAAATTTGTTAGATAGAGGTTCGACTACTGTTAGAACTTATCCCTCTTCACTCTCAGTTCTTTACCCAAAAATATTGGATGGTAAAAATAGGAACTTGCAGTTTTGGTTTAATTTCTAATAAGAAGCGATTTTAATTTTAAGCATTTAACAGTTAAACAGTCTAGTGTTTCTTTTGAGTCTTCAATACATTGAAAAAATATACATCGGAAATATTTCATCCATAGAGAACACTCATATTTTCCTTCAAACTTCGTTTAATATACATTTTTGTATCGCATAATAAATTCAATTCGGAGCAATGTTGGCGGAAATAAAGAAAAAATCGGTAATTTAAATTAGCTTTTTAAGTTTTTAAAAAGCGCTTGCTTGTCCATACAATAAAATTTATTGAATAAAATCAATTGAAACTTGACCCCCCCCCCCCGAAAATCCAGATTTTTCTTCAATTTTTCATGTTATGGGAGTTGTGGTGAAATCTTGTGCTCTCCAAAATATTTGCATGTGTATGTGGCTAAGTCAAGCTAGTGTTTACCGTAGGCATGTTTCAAATAAAGTTCTTAGTAATTACACTATTTTTGTGTCTATAGTTTTAGAATTTAGAATAAGATTTTGTGATTTTTCTCAATGTGTTCGCTTATCCGTATAACAAAAAACTGAACACCGTGCAATAGAGACATGATGAAGCCTGTAGCGGACAGACACAATTTGGTATCAAATATCAGCAAGGTGACAAGAACCCTTAGTAAGGTTTCAAAATTCTACGCTATCTCACACTTGTAATTTCAATATAGAAGGAAAAAATGGAAACCTGATACGCAACAAAGAAAAGCTGGGGGTATTGGGGTAATGTACCAGAAGGAATTGAATCTTGGGGTCGTTACTCGATTTTGATGCAGCGGGCTTGCAATAAAGTACTTTTAATTTTGCTTGGAGTTTACAGAGAATAATCTTTTCCCAGAAAGCTTGTAAAACATTTCGTTTCAACTTCTTATACAAAGACTGTAAAAAATTCCAAGCCTAATGCATCAATTTGTGCTTAATATAATATAATTACAAGCAGTATGGTTCAAGCTCGGCGAAATTAACTGTAATGAATAAATAAAATGATAATAAATACAATAATAATAATAATATAAATTACCCACAAAAAGCAAAAACAACAATGTGGAGTAGAAGGACAAAGAAATGAAAAGAAAATGAAGCAAAAACGACACAAAAATGGCTTATTGACAAAAATGACAATACTAAAATAAATTAACCAGCTTCAGGGAGGAGAAAATGAGAAAGAGGGTTATCTTCAGAAATGAAATTCAAAGTTCTCAAAGATAAATTTTCAGTCAGTCCATTTGTTTGAGATTGTATATCAATAAGGTAAAATTTGTCCAGTATATTACTGTTTCGGTATCATCACGCGAAACGAAGCAAAAATTTACAATATCCGAAATATGCCACTCGTATAGAATAACACTGAAAATATTTTTGAAGCAAATAGCTTTTAAATAGCACAGGTATAATGGGAAACATGCACTGTGGTCCCAAGAAAAGTGGTTCTGACTTTTTTTTATTGTTTCGTTGTAAAAGATTGTTCCTCATGGCCATGAAGCACCAAAACACCACATAAAATTGCATTTTTACTTAGTAAAAATGCCACTTTTACCAGTACTTTTTTCTATTCATTTCCTCTTTCTGATAGTCAGTTAAAGCTATAATCATTGGTATTATGACTCAAAAGGAGGTTGCTAGAGAAAAAAAAATCTATATGACATAGGCTACACGAAGAATAATCCCTATAGGCATATATTTTGAAATAATTAATTTTGTTTAACAATATTTCAAAATATATATAGAATCATTTTCGTGAATTTGGTTTAATTTATAGGTTTTTCTGTAATAATAGCCTATAGGGTAAAGACATAATTTGAATCCTTTTTTTTGAAAAAATAAAATTGAATCAGAATCAAGTTGTTGGACTGTGATGAAAAAAGTAAGAGCCATTGCTAATTGGGGAAAAAGAAAGATAGTCTGAATGAAGGGCATACCTGGCCTAAGTTGTTTTCAGAATTGTATACAAACGATGTCAATTCAATTACTACTACTACTACCAACAACTCACCGCAGCACCAAGCCGCCTGAGGCCAAAACAGCTACGCACGCTCCTCCTCCATCCCAATCTATTCAAAGCCTCCCTTTTTACACCCTCCCACGAAGCTCCCATTTCCTTCAAATCTTTCTTTATGACGTCCTCCCACCCCAGACGAGGATGACCTGCTTTCCGTTTAGCCCTAGACGGTCGAAAAGAACAATCTTCGGCAATCTGTCATCCTTCATCCGCACAACTTACCCTAGCCATCTCAACCTTTCTTTTATTATAGCCCTAGAGGGCGGTATTGAACCACATTTTTCGTACAGCCTATTGGTTGAAATACGGTCAGTCATCCGGGTACCCAGAACAATCCTTAAGCAATTTCTCTGGAATACATCTAGCAAATCTTCATCCGTTTTTTGAAGCGCCCATGCTTCAGAGCAATATTTGACTACTGTCATCACTGTAGCTAGATAATAGGGGCGTTTTTTCACTCATGAATGCGCTAAGATCTTACATCTTTTGTCAGAAAACACTTAAAAGTTAAATCTTTGAAGAAAGATCTTACATCTTTGGTCGTTTTTGTGCAAACGTCTTTCATCATTCTGCTCTGATCAGCGGTCTGAGAACAATGATGAGTAGGTCATCAAAGTTCTCTCATCATTGTTCTAAATGGCAGAACAGTGGCGGTCTTCACACTTTTTGCTAACATCAGTGAGTTGTAAGATCTTAGAACAAACAGGAGTTAAAAACGATAATCTTTGCAGAAAGATTTAAGATCTTAGATGCAAGATCTTAGTGCTAAAAAACGGGGCTAATCTATCATACATCCATCCTAGGGCAGAAATAAGTTAGATAGTCATGTAATAAGGGTAATTCAAATAGTCTTTGAGTTTCTATGAGCCATTTGAAGGCAAGCAGATATCCCAATAAAATGTTATCAAAGATTTATGACTGACCACATCCAGAGGACTTTGAAGGTAATTGGGTAACTGATATTGATTCTCATAATATGATCTTTGCCTACTGGGAAAGCCTATTGGATTCGCAATGGGGATGATCACGATTTTTGGGTTGACTGGATACACAGGCGAACAAGTGACCTAAGCCTAGTAGGCTCGCTCGCTTAGAATCTCAAGCGGACTACCGTGGTTTAGGATTGACACATGACCGACAAGTCCCATAGACTCGCGGGTGAACGGAGAGACCTATAGTTTTCCAAGTGTTTGGGTAAACTGCATGGATAAACGGCGGGATTAACAATGACTCTCTTGGCGTGCAGACTTGAGAGGAGTGGTTACTTACTACCGTTAGAGTGATGCCTAAGCTTGACACTCTCCTTGGGAGGCGTCCACTATGATGGTTCTCCATAGGCGGGATTAGGGACCTTACGCTCGACTATCATGGCAACATTTGGTAGCTTCTTTTAATCGGGCGTCTACTGAGCGACTCTTCTGGAAATCCCACAATGGATAGAAGGTGAGTCGTCCTCGTCTCAGAGGGAGTCGTCTCAGAGGGATGATGTGGTGAAAGAGGGCGGGTGTAGCCATTCCCGATCCGGCGATTTAGGGGCAACAGGATCAAAGGTCGCACCGGTGATCGCTCTTAGGTAAAAGGACTGCTCGTCAAGGGAAAAGTTACCGCTTAAGATGACCAGCCCCAGCTTGCTGGAGTACATGGTCCCTCCGGACGCCCGGAACTGTGGCAAATCCCAGCTCCGACCTCCATGTAGGGTTATCGTGGAAGTCCCTAACTCTCTGTCATCCCTGGTAGTGACGGGGAGTCAGGTTGCTACGGCAGCCCTCTAGGAAGGGAGGGAACGGCCAGGGTGACCCTCAGCCCTAGTTCACCCACCTGTTGACGGAGGGGGGGTTAAATGTTTCCAGTCAATACCAACAACTACTAAAGACGTACCGTTGGCTTGGCATGACAGGTCTGGGATATCTTTAAATTGCCCGGGTGTAACAATCAGGGTTGTTGCACCCGTAATATCACCTGTTCGAAATGATGAGTAGCGAAAATAAAGAGCAATTTATCCAAGAGACTCCTCTGGAGCGCTCAGTTCTGTTGGAATGGAGTGAAGCTAGTGAAAGCACGAAAACAGACCATTCTTATGTCCTCATCTACAGGTTGAGAAAGTGTCCTAGCTGTGGAGTCAGGCTTGGGACCTACAAGCTCCTCGGAGAGCATGTGGCTTAGAGGCATCAAGTGCGTAGGGTGACTTTGCAGTTCCCAATTTGTCCACATACCTTTGATCAAATATCGAGAGTGGCGGGCGACCTCCTGCACTACCAAGGGTCTAGCCCGCAAGAGGTCGCTGAACCTCTGGGGGACTGCAGGCGGAGTGAATGTAGTGGGTAATGACATAGAAAGTGCAGCAGGGAATGGATTAGGGAATTCTGATGTCATTGGAACGCCGGGTCCTTTGGGACCCACTATCCAAGCCAGAGTTGAGAACGAGGGCAATTTAAGGTGTGTTGTTAATAGCTGTGGTAAGAGCTTTACATCTGCATCGGGTCTGGGGTAGCATATCCAGCACCAGAATCCGGTCGCAAATAATGATAGATTTGCGGAAATTAAGTGGGCTCGATGGAATGACGATGAGTTAAGGCGAATCACAATCATGGAGGTGGAAGTCGGAAGCCGGATTAAAAATAATCAGTACATTGCTTTGAAACTGCCGGGGAGGACAGTAAAGAAGGTCCGACAATGACTTGTGTACCTAGAGATACTGGAGGACGTTCGACGTTGGGCAACTGACAGTCGGGCCAATCTGGTATCTCCACCCTAAAAGAGGCACAGGAACATTGAGCCGATGGAGATCAGGCTGTGCTTAGAAACCACGCCAAGGTTTCAATTCCAGAAATCGAAGGAGCGACCCTTGAAGCAAGAAGCCTCAGGACCACCACCCTCCTTGCTGTTGAAGGTAAAATATCTGTCGATGCACTCTTTAGGGAATTTTCAGACAGATACCTCAAAAGTGGAGGGAAGGAGCGTATGATGAGCGGCGACGGAAGAGGTGGGGGAAGATATGGCAACAGACAACAATCTGCCAATGCCAAGCGGAGAGTACGGAAGGAGTGACCTCAAGAGAGGAGATTTTGAATGGTACAGGTCCAAATGCAGTGAGAAGGATTGCTTAGACGTGATCCTACGCGTCAATGGGTTCGAGAGAGGAGGAAAATCTCGCAGCCACTGAGAAGGATGTCTTCCTCAATGAGTATAAGGTCTTCTTTGAATCAGACCTTTCAGGGATGAGGAAGGATTTGTCCCTTCAGTAAGCAAGCTGGGAACAGAAGTGACATGCCTGATTTCCCCCAAAGAAGTGAGTAGGACACTCAACTCTTTCGAGGAAAATTCAGCCCCTTGGTCGGATTTTCTAAAATATACCGCACTCAAAGAGCTGGATCTCTAAATTTGGGTTACTTCTTAGAATCCTTTCATTGGGTATTATAAAGTCGCTAGTTGTCTGAAGCCATCTAGAACAACCTTGGTCCCAAAAAACCTGGGCCCAGTTTACCAGGAAAGAAGTTTAGGCCTATCACTATTGCAAGTTGCCTTTTGCACTTGTATACGAAAATATTTGCTAATAGGCTCAATGCCTATGAGTTGCTGAGCGGGATACAAAGAGGATTTGTGAGGAGGCCTGGCTGCTATGAAAACATACACACCGTCAGTGCATTGATTAAGGCAGCACAAGAAGAGAAAAGATCTATTGCCATTGTGGCGGTAGCCTCAATAAAAGTGTTTGATTTTGTGCAGCACAGTAGTGTGCAGAGGGAGTTGAAGCACTTTAGAGCGAGCTATCACTTGGTCAAGATTGTTGACAACCTGTAATCGGAGGTGTAAACACAGCTGAGTGTGGGAATACGGCAATTGGATCACATTAAAAAGCGGAATGGTGTCAAACAAGGGGACCGACCCCCTTAGTCCATCCTGTTTAACCTGGTTATTGACAAATTCCTTACCATCGTGAATCAGAGAACTACCGTTACTCAAGGTGTTGGATTCACATGTAGTGGTGTAAAGGTTGCTGCCTAAGAGTATGCCGATGATTTGCTACTTATTTCGGAATCCCATCATGGAGCTCAAGTATTAATGGACGAATTGATCACTTTTTTTAGGAGTCGGTAGCTACGAATCCTTCTGAGTAATTTCCATACTGTGTTTAGAGTAGCAGGGGAAAGCCAAGAGCCATAAGGTTCTGGGGAACCTGATTAGCACTACCGTAAGTACAGAGCAGGAGGCTTTGCAGGAGAAAGATTCTGTACGCGTTCCGGCCGTTAGTGTGACTGGGACTTTGAGTTATGTCGGGGCTCAGGCATGGCCAGATAAGAACTGTGTTGTCAGGAAGTCTGATGTCACGTCTTCACTAGCCAAGATAGCAAGAGTCCTCCTAAAAGGGGCACAGAAAATAAGCCTGGTGAAGCTCCTGGTTCAATGTCAGTTTTATTACGTATCTGTGGCTGACTTTAACACAAGACGGATAGAGTGGTACAATAGGGCCTAGCGTTCTTTCGTTAAGAGGTTGCTTCACCTTCCTATATCAACTGCTTGCAGTTTTCTATACACGAGAACCAGGGGCGGTGGTCTTGGCCTGCACTTTCTTTACAAAAGAGTTATGATATTCCTAAGGATCCAGTTGCGCAAGCTACAGGCCTCTACAGACCTATGGATCATTGCTCTGGCTCAGACCCAGTTACGAATACCTGGGCTAGAAGAAATCAAGTTTGTTGAGATCATCCCGCTTGTGCTTGGGTTCGGGGTGGGTGGAGATCACAGTTTATAGACAGTAAGCTTATCGCAGATAATTTCTGGTCTTCGGTCTCGGTGCGAACAGAAAGCTCCTCCCACTTGTTTCTGCCTTAGCGGATTAGTCTGTTATCGTCAATCACTGAGAAATGGTTACCAAGTGCATTATTCGTAATTGGAAAGCAGAAAAAAACTTGGTGAGCCAGCCAAGTGGTTTGCAAGCGTCCCATCTCACAGGTATGAATTAATTTATATACAAATTATGAGTTAATCTATTATTTACGTGGACTCAATAATGTTGCTTCTTACTTTCAGTTAGTACTTGTTTTTTTTAATTTAATTTCTGATCGTTTTTTAAATAATGCTTGGAAATCCGGCGCCCCCTTCATAGAAATGTCCCTTACCCCAAAGAAACATCCTCCACGGAAAAATTCTCCCGAGTAACCCCCTTCTCCAGCCCCCCTCCCCCCCCACCAGAAAAAAATTCTTCCTGAAAATGTCTGTATACTTCCCAATAACCAATACAATATGTAAGCAATGGGCAAAGTTCATAACTTGCAGCCCTTCCCATGAGAACTGTGGGGGATTAAGTCATCGTAAAAGACATATTTATCAGGTTTTCGACTATGCTAAACACAATGGCTATCTCAAAATTTTAATTGGGTGACTTTGAGAAAAAAATGAGCGTGGGAGGGGGCCTAGTTGCCCTCCATTTTTTTGGTCACTTAAAAAGGGCACTAGAACTTTTAATTTCCGTTCCAATGAGCCCTCTTACGATATTCTAGGACCACTGGGTCAATACGATTACCCCTGGGGAAAAAACAACAACAAATAAACACGCACCCGTGATCTTTCTTCTGGCAAAAATGCAAAATTCCACATTTTTGTAGATAGGAGCTTGAAACCTCTGCAGTAGGGTTATCTGATACGCTGAATATGATGGTGTGAATTTCATTAAGGTTTTATAGCTTTTAGGGGGTCTTTCCCCCTTTTTTCGAAAATGAGCCAAATTTTCTCAGGCGCGTAACTTTTGATGGGTAAGATTAAACTTGATGAAACTTATATTTTTGAAATCAGAATTAAAATCTGATTCTTTTGATGTATCTATTGGTACCAAAATTCCGTTTTTTAGAGTTTCGGTTACCATTGAGCCGGGTCGCTCCTTACTTACAGTTCGTTACCACGAACTGTTTGATTATTCAGTTAATTGGGCTGTAAAGTTGCAGAGATACTGCCAAGTAGAAGAAAAATATAAATAATTCGTAAGAAGTTCTTACTGTATATTGCCATCATTGGCCCCCCAACCACAAATGAAGCATAGTTTTTGGGGTGTAGAAAGTAAACGCCAAGTCTGCTGTCTGCCTAGTCTGCAAATTAAGCGTCATGACAGCCGGTAACACCACGAATCTCCGATCCTATCTAAAAAAAATCACAAGAAGGAGTTCAACGAAATGGAGAAGCAGCCGGTCTCTGGAAGAAAAAGACCTGCTAACAGTACTGAAGAGGAGCCCGACGCGAATACAGACTCAGAAATGGAGAACGAAACTGAAGTGAACAGAAGTTCCAGTGAACAGAAACAAGTCAAGGTTTCAGAGTTTGCTCAGCCCTTGTATAATAAGTCTCATCCTCGGAAAAAACAATGTGATCGTCTGCTGGTCAACATGATCGCAACTGACATGCATCCTCTTTCATTGGTCAAGAATACTGGCTTTCAGCAGTTCTGTAGAGCTCTAAATCCCAGCTACACATTACCGAGTGTTGAATCTATAACGAGAGACTTGCTCCCAACTTACTATCAGCAAGAAAAAGAAAAATTCTCCATCCAGCTTGGAAAAGCACACTATGTTGCTCTTACTACTGATGCATGGACATCACGGTCTACAGAGGGTTATATGACCGTTACAGTCCATTTTATTCATGAATTCAAGATGCACAGCAGGGTGATCAGTACAAAGAAAATCGAAGAGTGTCACACAGCAGAAACTCTCAAGAGACTTTTGCTGGAAGTAGCAGAAGAATGGAAAATAAAAGAAAAAGTTGTGGCCGTTGTCACAGATAATGCGAGCAATATCAAGAAAGCAGTTAACGATGCCACCAAGGAACTGAAATACGGCTGGAGGCATGTATCGTGCTTCGCGCACACGCTAAACTTTGTCGTGCGTGCTGCAATAGACGAGGCTCCAGGCTTCAATCCGCTACTTTCGAAATGCCGAGATGTCGTTAACTACTTTCATCGAAGTGTCATAGCAGCGGACAAACTCAGAAGCAACCAGCTGTGTAATGGACAAGTCGTCTCAAAGAAACTCAAATCTGATGTTGCCACGAGGTGGAACTCGCTTCTTCTGAAGATCAAAAGTTTGCTTGATGTGAAGGATGCAGTTTCTAGTTCGCTTGCTATGCTTGGAAAGCTTGAGCTTCTTTTTACGGAAGACGAATGGGAAAGTCTCAGGATTATCATAGTCTTGCTTCGCCCTTTCGATGAAGTCACAGTTGAAGTCTCGGCGGAAAAGTACCCATCGATTTCGAAGGTCCTGCCGCTGACGAAGATCTTGATATCTAAACTCCATTTCGAGTGAAACTTGCGATACTCCCGCAGCCGAACAGCTACGTTTACGTTTCATCTGCCACATGAAAGATCGGTTTCAGGGACTTGAGAAAGTGACGCCTATAGCAGTGGCTACGTATCTCGACCCACGGTTCCGGAAAGCATACATATATATATCTCAGGATGCCGTTTCTTCTATAGAAGCAAGGATTGCAAGAGAGCTTGATTTCCTATCTACTTCAGTGGACACAGCCGAAATAACTGAAGCAATGGCTTCATCCAACAACTTAGGCGGCCTATGGGGAGCCCATGATGAGCTCGTCGGTGCTACAGAAGGGAACAGTTCAACGACAGCTGCTGCATAGGGCATCCTCAATCTAACAAGCTACAATCGTGAGAAGCCCGTGGCTCGTACTACTGACCCCTTAGTGTGGTGGAAGACGCACTACCAGTCTAGGAAGGTCCTCGCAGAAGTTGCCCTGAAGTTCCAGCAACTAGTGTCCCTTCAGAGAGGGTGTTCTCGAAAGCTGGTCAGCTGATTAGCGAGAGGCGAAACCGCCTAAAGGGAGATAATATAGACATACTTTTATTCCTTGGACAATAATGTGCCCCCCCCCCTTCACGGCTTTTTGGATGCATTCATCACATGTATACGATTGTAGTTTTGTTTGTTTTTTTCTCAATACTGAAGTATAAATTAGTACAAATAAACGTTTTTAGGTCTACTAGTTCTTTCCTACTTGGGCCTTGTCAATATCGTTATTGAATATCGAAATTCAAATATCGAAATTCTAAAATCGTTATTTCGATATTCCGATATTTGCCAATATCGCCGAACACTACCATCTAGTAGCGTCAAGGGTTAATTTAAAGCTGAAACTTTGGAAGGGTACCTACCTTCTGGGAAGTTATGATGTTGGTAGAACTCAGTATGACAATTTGAGAGAAACCTTTGAGGCACAGTTTAATACTGAACTAGAGAGTTTAACTCACAGTGTAGAAGATGGATGGAATTTTTTTTTTTAGGAAAATAATTTGTGAAGCTGTTGATGATGCCTTACGGAAGAAAGTTTGGAACCCAGATAAGAATACTAGTGAAAATGCCTTATCTTTAACAGAGAGAAGAAGGGGCTGGCACAAGAATTATCAGATGGATAGAATACACCATAATAAGAGGTATGTAAGGAAATTGGGATAAGCATTAAAATATGAACTAATGAGATGCAAAGTGGAGACCATGGATAAGATAGCTTAGGATCTGGAAGATGCAGATAGACAGCTTAATAGTAAAGTATTATATTGGCATGTTAATAAATTCAGAGCGAGTCGTCAATCTGGACTTGTAATAACTATTATCCCATAAGGCATTAAATTACGGAGGGGCAGAGACGCCCCTGTAAGCTTCTAAGACGTCCCTATAAACGTTTGGGATTCTCCTCTGTACGGACACCTGCCGGGGTCTGTTCAAGTACTACGGTTCCCCCCGGGGTTTCTAAAGACACTACAGTTCCCTCCGGGGTCTCTACAGGTTCTGCTGTTCCCCTCAGAGGTCTCTACAGGTACTACCGGCGAGTATCACTTCCCATGGTCTCTACAGGTCCAACGTTCTCCTTGAGGTCTACAGATCTAACGGTTCCCTCCTCGGGTGTCTCTACAGGTCTAATGGTTGTCTCCCCAAGGGTCTCAACAGGTTCGATTGGCCAGTACCCTTTCCCACCTGGGGGGGGGGGCTCCATAGATACAAGTGCCAGTTCAATCCCCTAGGATAGCCAATACTCCAAGCCACCAGTACACCCGGTGTAGGCAATAGAGGTCGACGAGGCACAGTTCGACCAATTTGAACCACAAGTTCGACGAGGGGAAACCAGCAAATCTACTTCTGAAGCTAACATACCTCCAGTTACAGGTAACAAAGCTCCAATTACAGGTAAAGGTACATTTTGAAACATAGAATCTAACATTTGTTTAAGAATTTGTTTCAAGAATCTGTTCGTCTAAGGACAAACATAGTATGGATTGTGAACAGAAATTATAACTATTAAAAACAGCCAATTAGCAGAAAGAAAAATTCTACATAGGAATAAAAATTAATCAATTTTTTCTTTGGGAATATTTTAGCGATATCAAGAAAAAAAAATAAGGAAATAACAGAAAAATGTTTTATTATCCTGGTTCAAATATCTGAAATTAGAAGGTATTTAAAATCCTCTTGAGTCATGACATCGTGAACAAAAAATTAACATAAAGCGATTTAAAGACATGTGCTGGAAGAGTCTGTTAAAGAGCAAGAAGATCAAAGACTAAAATTAGAAACGTGAGAAACCAAACAGGTCAGAAACAAAAAAAGATCCCTCTCGTATAAGATGCAGTGCTAAAATCAGAATTAAGCGATTCAGAAGAAAAACTAGAAATAAAAGATTGTTCAAGTGTGTTGCATCCTGAAAGTCCTTCACAAGAATCACCAAAAATAGAAATTATTCCACAACTATCAGGTCTTTAAATCCTCGTTTAGCGAACTGAACCATTATGCCAAGGGTAAAATTATATAATTTATTGTTTTATTTTGTATAGTTTGGACGTAAAAATGGGAGAATTATATTCAATTTTGAAAATTTATTTAACTCTTCTAAATTGTTACAATCTGTGCGAAAAAAATTGCTTACAAACTTTAGTAAATATAATCATGAAGTTCCTAGAACAATATTCGAAGGAATATTATTTTTCCATTTCAAGTTCGAATTATTTTGAAATTTGTTTGTCAGACTTAGTTTTTGACCTACATTTAAAGACCTCAATTTTTCGGAGCAAATCAATTGCATATTGAGTGCATACAATTGCCTACCAGAATCATCGAAGGACGTTTCAATTTTGTAATACGGGGACAACTTAATCATTGACTAAAACTTAATTGGGGACATAAGTAAACAACTTACTGATAAAGCAAAAACTTTGGACAAAGGAACGCCAAAAAAGTGAGAAATTAATACGTGCAAACCGAAAAAGTAGAGGCTATAAAAATTTCCGCAAGTTTCAAACAGAATTTAAAACAGAAAATAATAAAACATATAAATAAGTTAACTCTTATTTTTGTTCGAAGCTTGTTGATTCTTCTTTACCAGTCATTCTTTTGCTTGAATTATTATAAAGTCATCAGTAGACACAAGTTAGCATTTATTTCCTATTAAATGGATTATTTAATCAACCTCTGGAAATGGTGCCTAAGACGGAAAGTTCTTTTCGTCAAGGAAGCATGTCGACAGAAAGAGAATTCACACCAACAAGAAGAGTAAAAGCCCATAGTAAATAACAATTCAATTAACTGTAAAGCACTTGGGGTATGTTTATAGCACCCAAAAAAGTGACCTATTAAAATATCAAACTTTAATTTGTCTATTAGAAAAGTATACCCTGCACCCCAAATTGGGGTCAAGCAGAGTTTTTAAAGTGTTAGAATTTTCTTTTATTATTATTATTATTTATTGGAAAACCCGTCATACAAAAAAGGAAAAGACGGAGCAATAAGCAAAAAAAAAGCAATACACATAAACTTAGGAGTTATACATGTGGTTTTTAGTGATGAAAGCTGGAGCTAAGATCTAAATCAGCTCTTAGAACAATTTACACAAAACGAGAAAGAAAAACTCAATTATACACTGCTCTGTAGGTACGCAACATGTTTCTTTTTTTAGGCTCCTAAATACTGAACAAACATAAATAATATGAACATCATTGCATCAAGCCACAATTGGTAAAATAAATAACCTCAATAATCATCAGTGAATTAAAAAAGATATTCAGTAGATAATCATATCAACTAGTGTAAATATGACAAGAAACGGTAAAAACATTTAAACGACACTTTCGTCCGCTGGTCTTGAACTCGGATCATTCTCAACAAATGATTCATTTACTCCGATATACATATATAACAGAAACTTGGAAATTATTCAATCACGGATCCTTTTACAACTTCACTTAAAGCAATATGCTTAAAAGAACCGATAATTAATAAACAATTAAATTATTAGTAATATACGCAATATATTATAAAAAAAAAATGACACCTAGTTTCTCACACGCAGAGGTAAATAAAAATTCTGATTGGTCATTGCGGTAATCTGTCGGAAGATAGAGGTTTACAATAACATACTAGTTTACAAGGAGAGCAAGAAAAAAATTACATGAATCAAAAATACCGAACGGCACGAGGTCCTAACAAGCGTCGCAATACCACCCGAAGGGTCGCAATACCACTGGAAGCGGATCGTTTAGCGGGCACCGAATAGCTAGTAAAATTATTGTCAATTTTCAGAAGGCCTAAACTATGACTCGTCAAAAAATGCTCTTGCAAGCACAATACGTCACAATTCGAAAGCAAACCATTTATCACAGGAATTTTGACTAAAAGCCCACCATCAATATTCCACGAAAGTACAGCTTGTGTAGTAGTAGACACTTCCATGTAATACCATGGGCTTTCCTAGTTGACTGTTGTTATTAGGACACTTTACACTGTAACAAGTATGGCCAGTAGCTTTACATTCTAGACAGAACATTTTTTCCGAACACGGAGAGGCACTGTTTGAGGTGTGATCGCATGATCCACAGCGAGAGCAGAGGGCCGGATTAGAGCACTGTGAGGCCAGATGCCCAGTCTTATGACACGAGAAAAAACGCTTTAGGAGATATACAAATGCTTTTGCAGAAAGCTTTTCGTAGCCAACTTTCGCAGAAACTTTTAAGAACTGATCGAGGTTTTGTTTTGACTCAAAGTAAACCTTGAACACTCGGAACTCTCCGCACTGTGAAACTTTCACGCAATTTGGTACAAGAGATTTTACTTGATTCTCATCGTATTCGATTGGTACACCTTTCAGGATCCCTATTAACAGTGGGGATTTCACACTCACCGAGATACCTGAGATATTGTTTTTAGCATTCTCGGCAATTTTATTCGCTGCACGCTTTGATTTAACAACAAGTTTCCATTCTGAAGCCGATTTTTTAAGTTCAGTTATTTCACCTGAGGCCTCAGGTCAAAGTTTATCGACGAAGTCTTTACGAGCATTAGGTGAGGTCAGATTTGCAGGACAGTTTTTAAGTACAATGGCAAACGTAGGAGCTGGGGGAGGGTTAATTGTTACGTTGGTATCAATTGTAGCTGGCCAAACAGGGCCTGAATGCGTTGCATTCTCTAAAAAGCCGTCAATTTTCCGAGAGAGTTCATTAACTTTCGAGACTAAAGTAGCCGAGACTGCCTCCCCAATTGTTGGGGTTTCAGAAGGTGAGAATATAACAAAAGTGGGAACAGGCAAATTATCCTTTGCCGCCTGATTTAACTGTTTACAAATGTCAAGTACATTATCTTCATCCTTTGCATGTTTCACGCATCGGCTCTGAATATTCAGCTCCTTATACAGAAACTCTTTAGCACTGATAATAGTACCATGATCAAAAAAACTTACGGCTTTTCCGATAATCAGATCAATTTTCGCACCATCAAGCATAGATCTCGTGACAAAGTTCAGTAATGGATTTAAAATAATCTTCCTATTTTGATTGGTCATTGCGCAATCTAATTATCATAACCAGGGACAGTCGAGTATTCCAATCAAAATATATATATAGTAGTTCAATGTAATATGTAGGCCAAATAATATACACTAAATTCAAGGTGAACTATTTTCAAGTGCAAATCCGATTATGAACTTAATTCAACAAAAACCATAGGGAATCACAAATGTCTTACTGTATTAACAGTTTTACTGTATGAATGAGATTATATCCAAAAAGAGCTGTTTGCAGCATGAACTCTCAATGTAGACTTTTGAAAGTAAGATATCTTCTTAATTGAAGGAGTTCTGTATTAAGAGAAAGTATACTGAATAGTCAAATGAAAATTAGAATAGGTAAAAGTACAAAACTGCGTAGTTTGAAACTGCAAAGCTATGAAAACAGTTAGTTAGGCAGATAAGGAAAATCTTGGGAAACCCAGCACATTTTGAAAATGCCACTTAACTGATATCGGCATGTGCCATGAGGTACTGAATCAAAAGCCCAAAATTACGGTTGGAGGGTTATAGTACATAAGCACCAAAGTTTAGCTAGACGGGGTCCTTAGACATGCTGTATTCTTGTCTGTTTTCCTCCAGCTAGCAAATATAATCCAGGAATAAACTAGTTACTCCTCGCTCCAGACTCAGCTGGATATTTACTCAAGTGTAACTATCCTTGTGGGCCCTTGTTACCTTCTGGGGAGGGGATTTTTTGGCGAAACTTGGGACTACAAGATCACTCTTAAAAGAACATGGCACAAAGTAATCATAACAACTGGTGTACGGTCATTTTCCATTGCAGCGTTTCCTCTAACTGGGGATAGAACCCAGCCCAGCTCAACTGCTCATTTAATACGAATCCAGCTAATAACCTCATTTCCTACCTTTAACATAGCAATGTTATTCTCGTACTTAGCAATAACGACTTAAATGTATTTATCTGGTATGCCATAGAAGGATTGAACCTTTGCTAAAGATGTTTTATCGGCTAGATCAACCACTTGCTCGTAATCTATAAAACAGAGGAGTAAAGGGACTAGATGACTCGGAAAGAAATGATATTTTCTTGAAAAGTAGACCAAGGTACGTGGTAAACTTTACGGGTATGTTAGGGCCAAGGCTTATAAACCTAAAAAACCTTTCATCCAGCAGAGCTTTTTGGAGGTTTTCGGAGGAGGAGGAGCTTAGGAATATTTCAGTGTCTTCCTTGATTTAAAATAGTTTGAGTTTAAAAGCAGGCAATGCAAACGTATGAATACAATTCTGTGTGCTATATATCTGTGTATATCAGTAAATGGACTGAATATTTTATTATTCTTCTTCTCGGCTATTTGTCAAATATTTTTTCTTTGTTGGATCTATCCAGCTGGACGTTCACCGGTTGATGTCAGAAAAGAGCCGAAAATAGTCAGAAATTTCCAAATATGGTTTTAAATACGAAATTTGTTTCAAAATATCGATAATTAGCCCGATTTATTGATACCTCCATTAGACATTGCCCAAAACTAATTTATCCTTGGGTAAGGCACCAAGTAGCTATAGAAGACGGTCAGTCACTTCGTAAATAGTTAAGTACCTTTAAATCTTAAATTATACTCCCTTGAAATTGGACTTTTCTGTCAAAGGATTTGTTTAGATAGTCCTAATAAATATTTCAATAGTTAAGGATACCCACAGTGTTTCCGCTTTTACGGATGCTTCCATAGATCTATGGAGTTTAATGCCGGTCTACGGGTAAAAGAACACAGTTACATGATTTAAGGAAAACCTAAAAATCCTATTTAAAATGTCATATTCACCCTTCTTTTATGATGTTTACCTCAAAACACCAAAGAATTCTGCCACAAGCTAAAATTCTTAGTTTGAGGCCGACGCGTCGCCAGACCCGAAGTTCAATGTAACGGGATTTGCGACTTTTTTTCGTCTGTGATATTCATTATTAGTTCTATTTTGTTTTTGAGAAACGAAACCGACTCTTCAATCCTTCAAGTTCTTCAAGGTGTTCAAGTCTGATCATCATAAGAACAAGTATTTGCTGACTTTCTGACTTGGCTGTCGAAGAGGAGGATCAAAGCTTCCAAAACCTATCACTAAGCAATGTGTCGCAAAAAATATCAATGTTTGATGATTTTCAGTTATTTACTTACAAAGAGATTAATTCGAAAGCAGCCCCAAGACCACAAATTTTTCAATGGAATATATTTAACATGAAAATGATCAAATCCTGCAAATCCTGTTTTATCTGGATATCTTTCAGCTCCTTCAGTCAGGACAAATATTGCAATAAAAAATTTTTGAGTCTGGCCAAGTTTGCACAACAACAACCTTTTTTCGGCAGAAATACAAAGATCATTTGATTTTATCCTAAGTTAAATGCCGGGTTGGGTCTTTCTAGTCTTCGCGTCTAGGTTGTTTTGAAGTTGCAGATTCATATACGCTTAGAACTTCATCTTCCTTTTATAATTTTTTTCAAACTAGTATTTAATAGCTATGTTATATTTTTACAACAATTGGCGCATATTTGCATAATACCCCTACTGAATCTGTTAAAATGGTTTCGTAAAATATTTTTTAAAGCTGAATTGTTTCCGTTCGTTCCTTAAGGAAACCACAAAAAGGTAATGCAGACAAAATCATCACAAAAAAAGGAAACTTTTGAGAATCTTGCAGGCCAGCAAAAAAAAATATTTCAAATCTTGATGAAATTCCAATCTTGTACTTTGTTCTGTGAGTGATTATGAGGGAAAAAGTTGCCGGGTTTGTGCAGTTATGTGGATAGTCAGACTTTTGTGGCCCCATGTACACATTTTCTACCGAAAATTTCGGTCATTTAACTGATCATAAAAAAGAGCTAGCGGAAACACTGGAATCCTAAATACTTTTGGAAGGTGTAAACAGGGTTGCCACCGGTAACACTTTAGTATCACTTTTGACACTTTTTTTTAAAAATGGCACTTTTCGGGACACCTGACACTATTAGGACACTTTCTTAGCAAAAGTGGCACTTTTTTTCCCTAAGTAGCACTATTTTACAAAAAGAGAATTTTTTCGGACAAAAAACTGGAAGGAAAACTGTCAATGTAGATATGCATCGACATCCCTTTTCTGTCAGTTAAGATTCTTATCTTAACTCTGCGCTCGGCAATTATTGGATCCAAGAACAGGGTTGCCACCCTGGCCTGGAAGAATTTACTAAATCTGAGAGGAAAAGTTTACTAAATCGATTTTTTTTTTTTACTAAATGCTCAAACCGCACCATCAAGCATCGATTTTTACTATAGGAGGACAATCAATAGGATTTCCACAATCTCTTTTCCTTTTTTCTTCTTTTTTTTTCTCTTTTCCTCTTTTCTTTCGTGCTCATAGTATGATTGAAAATTCCGGAAACCTATAAGTTCAAAAACCCTTTTTTTTTATTTGGATGTACTACTGGATAGGCTTCATATTCCAGATGCGGTTTATCTAAGACGGCAAACAAATGTCTGGAATTTTAGATTCTGGAAATCCTGCTGGTGAAGCCCGGCTTTAAATTTATCAATGGTCTTCAGGTCATAAAATTCAGAAAAATTAAAAAACAATCAACGAAGAAAAACTGCTACAACTCATATTCACAAAGCAATTCAGACGATGAAGTGCTTAGAATCTGAGGTGTGTTTGAAACTGAAAGCTTTTGAAATTTGTCCCCCAGTTTCCGTTTTTAGGTTTTAAATCTAAACCCTTCAAATTTGCATTTTTAAGAGGAAATTTGCCACTTTTAAAACACTAATTGGGCTGGTCTTTAAATAAGGGATAAGCTGCTTACAAGGATTTCTGGCAAATTTTCAAGCAATTAATTTAGGATTTTTTTTTTAACTGATTTTTTCTGGCTTCTCTCTCGTTTATATTCAAGGGAATCAAAAACCTATACAATCTATGTCACTTCAAAACGGAAATGATGTAGTCGGCTACCGGTTTAGTTGTAAAAATATGTAAATTGAAAAGTGCACCTCAAATTGGACTAGGGCTGCCAATAAAAAGAAAACTTATATAACATACAATAATTAGTTTGAAAAAAATAACATTGAGTCAATATTATTCAGGTCAGGCAAATCATACAAATTGAAAAGCAAGAAGAAAAATATGTAGTCACATTTAAAAAAAAGTCACACTTAAAAGGCTTTAATCATCCTCGGCCTCATCCGAATTTAAAGTGTCCATTAGTGTTGAATTCTGACTGAAAGGGTCTACTTGTTTTCATTTCTTGATAGCCCGAGTCAAATTGCTGGGGATCACCCAGTCATGTACTCCACTTGAAGACCTGAGAACAAGTTGCTTCGTTTTCATAAGGGACGAAACACTCGAGACATTTAGCCTATTCTGGTTTTTAGCCTGTTGCGACAAAATCAAGAACTGTATCTCTGCTCCAGCACTTGAATGGGGCAAGCTGCACAGAGTCAGAAAGTATTTGGGCAAGTATGGAAAACGTTCTTTTCCAGCAGCGTTTTTAAAAAGGGACAAGGCTAACTAACAAACGTGACAGCTGTTATGAGAGTCTGGGAAAATTATCTGAAAACAAATTAAGGTGGCATGCCAGTCCTGGTTTTAAATAGTTTGCCTTTCAAAGCGAGTATCAAGAAGAGCTGAGAGAAAAGTAGAGATTTTTAAACGCTAAGGTTGACGCAAAATCGCAAAAATGAGAGTAATAGTAGCCATAATATCTAACATAATTGAAATCACATTTTTTAATGAATGGACCCTAATTTTGTTCCCTGAATTCATGGAAAATAACAAAAGTTTTGTTAACTACAAATCATGACTTTTAACTAGATTTCGGGAAATTTACTAGATCCTCTAAATTTACCAGATTTTTTTTACTAGATCTAGTAAAATCCTACTGACGATGGCAACCCTGTGCAAGAATCTTTCTTTGCGGTGAAAAACGTAAACGTGTTTGTATCTATCTGTGTGTGAGAAATTTTTATATTCTTATTCTTATCACTGATAAGTGAAGATCACCCAGTGATTTTCGATACGAAATACTAGGCAATGAATAGGACAGAGAAAGACATTTAACTGAAATGTGTTGTAGAAGCCTTCAATTTTTTTCAGCTGTTTAGTTCAACTATTTTGTGTTGTTGCAATAATTTGTAGGCTCATAGACGATAAGTCATTCAAGCGGTTTGCAATTCTTGAATTCAATTTTTATGTTCTATTAATTGAGGGTTGACTTCAATTCAAAGAAGAAAAGAGCAAGAAAAGCTAAGAGTGTATTTTTGCGCCACTATGTTAATAGCTGTTACTATGTTAACCAGTCACTGGGCCAGTGAGTGCTTAACTTTACGCGTCTTTTCAATGATTTACGTGACTGGAGCTCTTGAAGCCCAGTGACTGAAAATCTCACTGGTGACATCACACAACGACTCACCAACGCAAAAACATCCATTAAGCTCACTGGTGTCCCACAAGAATGTCTAGTGACCTCCTCAGTGACTGGGTCATTGAAAATGACACTTTTTATACAAAATTGACACTATTTTGCTACCCAAAGTGGCACCAAAAAAACCGCCTGCCTGGCAACCCTGGGTGTAAACCAGGAAATTATGAATGGTACTAAAACAGCTGTACCTTGGCAAGGTATTCTCCATCCGCTATCTTTACCTTTCCTTTAGTTCCAGTTTTACAAGATTGGGATGTATAGACTAAATATTCAGTGGTTAACCACTTCTGAAAGAAATGTGCTAATGAAATAAAAGTAGTTCTGTTGGCCTAGATTCTGTAGGCTATTTAATGCCCTTTACACACATCATGGTTACTTCTAACAGTGTACTCCCCCTCCCAGATGTTCCTAAATATAGCCCTAATGACATATTTCTCTGTTTATTGAATCTTGTGATAGCCTTTGCCTAGCCTACATCATAGGCTAGCCAAGGTCCTTTGTTATAATGGGTTTCCACTTTCTCAACTTAGGCCTAATGAAAGCTAGTTTAACCTTCACTTGGTTATAATATTTGAAGGCATTTGAAATGATTTAAAAAAGCTGAAAAAATAGAAGAGAACATGATAATCTGATTAATAGAAACCTTTGGCATATTACAAAATAAGTATTTCATTGTTTAAGTTTGGTAAAATTCTACTTTAGTTACTTTTGGCTATCTTGGAAAGGGGCTGGATTAGGAAAATGAAACTTTCAGGGATGGATGTACATGCTAAGGTATTGGTAAAGTTCTACAAGATCATATTATTGAGTTAGGAATAAAGTGAATACACCATTTGATGCCTTTTTTTTATGCTGATTACGAATATAATAAGCATTTCTATCAGAAATGAATTTCAGCCCCCCCCCCTATATAGGCTATACCTAACCTAACCCTGAATTGGCCTATATAGGGGGGGCTGAAATTCATTTTTGATAGAAATGCTTATTATATTTGTAATCAGCATAAAAAAAGGCATTGAATGGTGTATTCACTTTTGTCCTAACTCAATAATATGATTTCATAGAACTTTACCAAGGTATGTCCTGGGAAGGTACTTTGAAGTACCTACCTCCACTCATCCCTCCCTCTATATAATGGTAAATTACTGCACATTACTAGTTGTTTTAGCTCATATTTCGTTCCAAAATCCTATTTCCATTATAAGCCATTTAATTTTCTACCCATGCTGACTTTGGTTATGGTATAATGAAAGTGGGTCTGTGATGTCACAACTTTGTTTATCATAACCCCTTAAGGGTAGCATGCAGGTGGCAAGTGTAGATAAGCCATTTAAATTTTATTAATTAGGGAAAGGATGATAAATTTCTACCAAATCATATTACTGACTTATGCATAAAGTGAATATACCACTTGATGCCTTTTTGTATGCTGATTACCAATATATTAATCATTTCTATCAGAAATGAATTTCAGTCCCCCCTATATATGTCAATTCAGGGTATATATTTCTTTAACCTAACTGGTAAATTTCTACCAAATCATATTTTTGACTTATGCATAAAGTGAATATACCACTCAATGCCTTTTTTTATGCTGATTACAAATATAGTAATCATTTCTTGTACAAATGAATTTCAGCCCCCCCCCCTATATATGCCAATTCATGGTATATGTTTCTACAACCTAACCCTGAATTGGCATATATAGGGGGGAGGGTCGGAATTCATTTCCAATAGAAATGATTATTATATTCATAGTCAGCATAAAAAAAGGCATCAAATGGTGTATTCACTTTATTCCTAATTCAATAATATGATTTGGTAGAAATTTACCAAAATGATTTGACAAGAGATAGACCAGTAAAAATAACCAAATCATTTTTAGAGGACAAATTATGTCATGGGAAGATGTTTTTGAAATCCCCCTTCCACCCAAACTCAAAATTTTCAAAAATTCTACTTTAGAAGCTTTTAAAATATTTCTAAAGCACTAAAAGATAGAGTGCTAAAAACATCAGAATTGACTTCAGAGGACACTTTATATCATGGGAAGAGGTTTTTGAAACCCCCCTTCCCCCCAAACTCAAAATTTTCTAAAATTCTACTTTAGAAGCTTTTTTAAATATTTCTAAAGTGCTAAGACATAGAGCATTACAAACATCAGAATCAACTTTAGAGGACAAATTATGTTATGGGAAGATGTTCTTGAAATCCCTCTTCTCCCCAAACTAAAAAATTTCCAAAATTCTACTTTAGAAGCTTTTTAAATATTTCTAAAGCACTAAGAGTGCTACAAATATCAGAATCAACTTTAGAGAACAAATTATATTATGCTTTTTGGAGAAGCTTTTTTAAATATTTGTAAAGCATTACAAACATCAGAATCAACTTTAGAGGACAATTTGTGTCATGGGAAGATGTTTTTGAAGTCCCCCTTCACCCCAAACTCAAAATTTTCCAAAATTCTACTTTAGAAGCTTTTTTAAATATTTCTAAAGTGCTAAGACATAGAGCATTACAAACATCAGAATCAACTTTAGAGGACAAATCATGTTATGGGAAGATGTTCTTAAAATCCCCCTTCCCCCCAAACTAAAAATTTTCCAAAATTTTACTTTAGAAGATTTTTTAAATATTTCTAAAGCACTAAGACATAGAGCACTACAAACATCAGAATCGACTTTAGAGGACAATTTATGTCATGGGAAGATGTTTTTGAAATCCCCCTCCCCACCAAACTGAAAATTTTACTTTAGAAGCTTTTTTAAATATTTGTAAAGCACTAAGACATAGAGCACTACAAACATCAGAATCGACTTTAGAGAACAATTTATGTCATGGGAAGATGTTTTTGAAATCCCCCTTCCCCCCTAACTCAAAATTTTACCTTAGAAGCTTTTTTAAATATTTCTAAAGCGCTTAGACATAGAGCATTACAAACATCAGAATCAACTTTAGAGGACAAATTATGTTATGGGAAGATATTCTTGAAATCCCCCTTCCCCCCAAACTCAAAATTTTCCAAAATTCTACTTTAGAAGCTTTTTAAGTATTTCTAAAGCACTAATAGATAGAGCGCTACAAATATCAGAATCGACTTCAGAGGAAAAAATAATATTATGGGAAGATGTTTTTGAAATCCCCCTTCCCCTCAAACTCAAAATTTTCCAAATTTTACTTTAGAAGCTTTTTTAAATATTTCTAAAGCGCTAAGACATAGAGCATTACAAATATCAGAATTTACTTTAGAGGACAAATTATGTTATGGGAAGATGTTCTTGAAATCCCCCTTCCCCCCAAACTCAAAATTTTCCAAAATTCGACTTCAGAAGCTTTTTTAAATATTTATAAAGTGCTAAGACATAGAGCGCTAGAAACATCAGAATCGACTTTAGAGGATAATTTATGTCATGGGAAGATGTTTTTGAAATCCCCCTTTGCCTCAAACTCAAAATTTGCCAAAATTCAACTTTAGAAGCTTTTTAAATATTTCTAAAGCACTAATAGATAGAGGGCTACAAATATCAGAATCGACTTCAGAGGACAAATTATATTATGGGAAGATGTTTTTGAAATCCCCCTTCCCCCCAAACTCAAAAGTTTCCAAAATTCTACTTTAGAAGCTTTTTTAAATATTTCTAAAGCGCTAAGACATAGAACATTCCAAAAATCAGAATCAACTTTAGAGGACAAATTATGTTATGGGAAGATGTTCATGAAATCCCCCTTCCCCCCAAACAAAAAATTTTACTTTAGAAGATTTTTTAAATATTTCTAAAGCGCTAAGACATAGAGGGTTACAAACATCAGAATCAACTTCACAGGACAAATTATGTTATGGGAAGATGTTCTTGAAATCCCCCTTCCCCCCAAACTCAAAATTTTCCAAAATTCTACTTCAGAAGCTTTTTTAAATATTTCCACAAGTTCATTACTTGTTGGCTGAAAAAATGGCTTCTTTCTCTGACTAAGGAGCGTTGCTTGAAGATCTTTTTAGAATGACTTCTAGTGACAGAATGTTCTGGGGGAGGGGTAAGGAGACAAGGAAGAAGATTTTTGGAAATAATTTTGTGGGTTATTATCATGTCACCATGTTTCCTCCTGTATTCAAGAGTGGGAAGTTTCAAGTGATGTAAACACTCTTTGTATCGCATTTGTTTGAGGCCTTTGACCATTTTGGTTGCTTTTCATTGAACTCTTTCTAGAATTTCTTTGTCCTTCTTGAAATAGGGTGATGCCAGGGACATTCCAACCTCTAGGCGTGGGCGACGTAGTGCCCCATAGAGCACTGTACTAGTAGGCTAAAATTAATAAATTTAGGTTATGTTAGATTAGCTAGATGGCTCTTGGCTGTTTGTCTTATAAACAATTTTCAAGACTTAGAGAAAAGACAAAATATTGAAAACTGTGATTGAAAAACTGGAAAAACAAGGAAAATAGTTAGGATAAAGGTACCCCCCCCCCCTGGAAAATATGTTAACTACAACAGTTTTGCATATTACAAAGTAAGAATTGTTTTCTTAACATGTCTCCTTATGACCAGGAGTGGTTGTAAGTTTATACCTAGGTTAACCCTTGGTATTTTTTGTCTTCAATGTCTTTTTCATTGGCTCTAGTTTTTGAAATGCAATCTCTATTATTGCAGCAATAATTTATTAATTATTGGTGCCAATTTGAGGGGGGAAGAAGACATTTTTGAACTAAAGACTGGCAAACTAAAAAAAGGATTAAATCAATGATAAATTTTGCTTAATGTATTTCTAAAAGTGCATTGGTTCTCACCCTTACCCTGGTGGATATACATACATCCCATTATATACACATTCATACCTTATTTTAGAATAGCACAATTCTTTTTTATTACCAATACCAGAAAACAATGAAGAAAATGCTGGAATAAAAAGAGTAGTTCCAAATGGATCAGAAAAGAGCTGAAAGGTGTAGCCTGGTGTAGTCTCCTACTCCAAGGGGATGTTAACAAACAATTGGTCAAGCTGAAAAGTAATCAACTGACAATTCAGAAAATGCAAATGTCAGTCAAGGTTGTTCCAAAGCCTAAAACACTGCCTTTCATGACCCCCAAATATACAAGGAAAGAAATAGGAAAGGTGCTGGATAAAGTTCAATGAAAGAGAAATAGAAATTTTAAGTCCAAGCATGCTGATGATGGTGAAGCAGTGTTCACATGTATGTCTAACTAGAATCCCATGTCTAGACATGTGTCTAGCCAGACTTCAATGTCTAGGCAACAACCATTCACAAGGAGAATTTGGTGCTTTGCTAAAACTACAAATATAGTTTCAAATAGATTACAGTTGTCATTTCTAGCCAATCCAGAGAGCTTATGTGGGCAAAACTTTTAAAATTGTAATCCCTATTTTTACTGTCACAAAATAATGGATGAGATAAGCCAAACAATTGCCATAGTGTGCATCACTATTATTTCTGGTGTTGGATATTTCCTTAAAATGAAAACAAAAACAAAAAAAACAATTAGTTAGAAAACAAAAAATAAATTTCTGTTTAAAAATGTAAACATAGATGATGAAAGTAGTGGAACTTGACACATTCTGATTGGCTGTAATTGAAAATCTTAGACATTGAGTTCTAGAGCCTAGAAATCAAAGTCTAGCCAAGCATCTTGTCTAGCTAAGCACCAAATTTTACTTGTAAACATTTGTTCCCTAGACATCAAAGTCTGGCTAGACATGCATGTGAATGCTGCTTAAGAAACACCCAAAGAAGTTTTGGAAGTATGTGTCTAGTAAAGACTATAGCCAATGGTCAGGAAAAATCACTAGATGATGGCAGGGAGGTAAATAGCTCATAGTTTGTTTTGATTTAGTTCAATGTTCACCTAAATATTCCTTAAAAGGTTCACCTTAATGCTATTAGCTTAGCCTAGTAAACGACACAGCATTCGCACGGGATTCTGACTAATGGACAATTCTTCTGGGATTGGTATGTTTTGATGGGCGTCTTTGGGCTGAAAAACCTCTTCCTAGCTAATTTATCTATTACGGGTTGCCTCCCCGTAGTAGCATAATATTTGTAGGCATGAATATATAATGAGTCGGAGGTAATAGGCTTGAGATTGTCTGTGCAGGATTTCGACTCTTGTTGATAGAAGAGCATCGCCAAGCGCTGAAAACCATGTTGTGACCAAGATGGGCCCAGGATTGCACAAAGCCACCATTCATGGAGGTCCCAGGGACTTCTTGCTGTCCGGTTCTAAGCCGGCTTAAGCACTTCGGTGTAGACTTGAGAAGATATGTGATCCCCGTCCTGCACTGGTATCCGGGATCATTGCTTTTCCTGAGGCGAAAAAAATTTCAATGATTTAAAGAACATGAAAATTGGAACTTGGAATGTTACGACATTAAAAAATGACTATCGTATCGACATTTTGACAGACGAATTCAGACGATTCGAACTGGAACTATTAGGAGTGTCAGAAACTCATATCCCAGGGGTAGGAAGCATGAAATTAGGTGATATAGAATTTGTTTACTCAGGCAGGAAGGATGGGTTACATAGACAGGGAGTAGGGCTCATGATGAATAAGGAAGCTGCTAAGTCTTGTTTAGGCTGGGAAGGTATTAATAATAGAATACTAATTGCTCATTTTATGACTAGAAAGTTCAAGGTATCAGTTATAGTAGTATACGCCCCTGTAGAACCGACTGATGGAGATACTAGTGACTCAGATGAATTCTACTTACAGTTACAGGAGCAAATAGACAAGGTCCCAGGTAGAAATATGATGTTATTGCTGGGAGATTTTAACGCCCAGGTTGGTAGAAATAAGGATAGATGGTATCCCAGCTTAGGTAAATTTGGTGTAGGAAAAGAAAACAGTAATGGATACAGACTTTTGCAATTTTGTAGGTATAACAATCTAGTTATAACCAATACGGTGTTTGGTCATAAAATGGCTCATAAGCTAACATGGTATTCACGTGATGGTAAGACAGCAAACCTTATTGATTATGTTATAGTAAATCGAAGACTGGCAGGATCAATACAAGATACTAGGGTATATAGGAGTGCTGTTATTGATGTTAAAAGTAAAGATCACCATCTAGTAGTGTCAAGGGTTAATTTAAAGCTGAAATATCGGAAGGGTAATTACCTCCCTGGAAGTTATGATGTTAGTAGACTCCAGGATGAGAATGTGAGAGAAACTTTCCAGGAACAGTTGAATACTAAACTTGAGAGTTTAAAATTTGATAATGTGGAAGATGGTTGGAATAATTTTAGAAAAATAATTTGTGAAGTTGCTGAAGGTGTATTAGGGAAGAAAGCTAGAACTGCAGCTAAGAATATTAGTGAAAAAGCTTTAAGTTTAATAGAAAGGAGAAAGGACTTGTACAAGAATTATCTGAGTGATAGATCACATGAAAACAAAAGAAATGTAAAGAAAGTGGAGAAAGCATTGAAATATGAACTAAGGAGGTGTGAAGTGGAGGCCATGGATAAAATTGCCGAGGATTTAGAAGATGCAGCTAGACGGCATAATAGTAAAATACTGTACTGGCACGTTAACAAATTGAGAGGTAGTAGTCAATCCGGACTTGTCCCAGTTAAAGATAGGAATGGGGTGGCAATTAGCGATAAGACAAAAGCTAAAGCGAGATGGGCCGAACATTTTGAGAATTTGCTTAACCAAGATAGAGTTGCAGGAAAAAAT
Source organism: Artemia sp. Kazakhstan ARC1039 (assembly GCA_029168905.1). Classification (NCBI taxonomy): domain Eukaryota; kingdom Metazoa; phylum Arthropoda; class Branchiopoda; order Anostraca; family Artemiidae; genus Artemia; species Artemia sp. Kazakhstan ARC1039. Next base: position 50,410 of record JAQQPU010001370.1, on the reverse strand, counting down.
ATAGAGGAAAATGAAAAAGTTTGTGATACCTTGGATGTGAAGGAAGATTTGTTTTGTGAGGAGGAATTAGAAACAGTACTAAAAGGATTAAAGAATAATAAGGCTCCAGGTGCTGATAGGGTAGTAAATGAGTTTCTTAAATATGGTGGCTCTGAGGTTAGAAATAAGTTATTGGAGATTAAGAATATGATTTTTGAAAAAGGGGAAGTACCTAATGATTTTAGGAAAACCTTAATTAAGCCACTTTATAAGAAAGGTGATAAAAGTGAGTGTGGTAATTATCGAGGCATTAGTCTGGTCTCTGTAGGTAGCAAATTGCTTAGTAATATGATACTTTTTAGACTGAGAGATGCCGTAGACAAAGTTTTAAGAGAAGAGCAGTGTGGTTTTAGAAAAGGTAGAGGATGTGTTGACCAAATTTTCACTCTTAGGTTAATAATTGAGAAGTGCCTAAGTTTTCAAACACCTTTGGTCCTCAGTTTTATAGATTATGAGCAAGCGTTCGATTCTGTTGATAGAGGAGCTTTAGTAAAGGTTTTATCTTTGTATGGTATACCAGACAAATACATTAAAGTGATTAGTGCTATGTACGAGAATAACACTGCTGCGGTTAAGGTAGGAAATGAGGTTAGCAGCTGGTTTTGTATTAAATCAGGAGTTAAGCAGGGTTGTGTTCTATCCCCCTTTATATGGATTATTTTGATGGACTTTGTTTTAAGGAGCACAGGAAAGGCAATGGGAGACCACGGAATCAAATGGGGAGGAAAAAGTCTCCTGGACTTGGATTATGCTGATGATTTAAGCATCCTAGATGAAAGTGTGAGCAAAATGAATGAAGTTTTAGAGGTTTTGCGAGTTCAGGGTGCTAGTATTGGTTTGAAAATTAATGTTAGGAAGACCAAGTCACTAAGGCTAGGAATAAGTGAAGATGAAAAGGTGACGTTGGGTAATGAAAAGATTGATCAGGTGGGCAGTTTCACTTACCTTGGTAGTATTATTAGTAAATATGGTGGGAGCAGTGAAGATGTTAAAAATAGAATAGCCAAGGCTCAGGGTGTTTTTTCACAGTTAAAAAAAGTCTGGAAGAATAGGAAGATAAGTCTGCAAACCAAGATTAGAATCTTAGAAGCTACAGTGATGACAGTGGTCAAATATGGCTCTGAAGCATGGACGCTCCGAAAAGCGGATGAAGATTTGCTAGATGTTTTCCAGAGAAATTGCTTAAGGATTGTTCTGGGTACCCGGCTGACTGACCGTATTTCAAACAATAGGCTATACGAAAAATGTGGTTCAATACCGCTTTCTAGGTCTATAATGAAAGAAAGGTTGAGGTGGTTAGGGCATGTTGTTCGGATGAAGGATGACAGATTGCCGAAGATTGTTCTTTTCGGCCAACCATCTAGGGCTAAACGGAAAGCAGGTCGTCCCCGTCTGGGTTGGGAGGACGTCATAAAGAAAGATTTAAAGGAAATGGGAACTTCGTGGGCGGGTGTAAAAAGGGAGGCTTTGAATAGATTGGGGTGGAGGAGGAGCGTGCGTAGCTGTGTTGGCCTCAGGCGGCTTGGTGCTGCGATGAGTTGTTAGTAGTAGTAGTAGTATAGCAATAGTAACAGTATGTTCTTAGCAACTTTGGTTTCTTCAACATCACCTTCAACCAGGGGAGTACCTCCAGCATTTTTACTGGAGGGGCAAGAGGGGTCCAAATCTGGATGTTCAAGGGGCATGGACTATATAATAGCTATTTTCTCCAAATTGTTGGGGGGCAATAGTCCCCCCCCCCCCCCAAACAACACCCCTGTCTTCAACAAATGCTGAAAACCTCAACTTAATACCATCAATCATTTCTGAAGCATTTCTGATATGTCCTTGACAATCTGTGTGGGCATAGTGTGTTTCAATATAGTTCCATACAGATCTAATACATTCCAAATTGTCTGTATTAATACCCTTAGTTTTAATTGCAGCAGTAGCAGTTGGAGAAGTAGAACTAATATTAGTAGCCTTAGGTTTAGTGGTAGTAGTAGTAATAATAGTTGCAGTAGCAGTAGTATGAGTAGAAGTAGTAGCACTAGGATGCAAATATTTCCTTTTGATTAGTTAAACATACCCCCACAACAAGCCCTGTAAGTTTTAACTTCACACACCAAACTGTTCCCAAGACATTGCTGTTATGCCCTTTTGATAACCTGGATACAGATAGTGCATTGTGATTCAGTTCACCTTTCCCCCCTCACAATTCCTTGAATATTTCAGCTTCTTTCCATTAGGCATAGTTGTAATAACAGTTGCAGTAGTAGTATTGGTATTGCTAGTAGCAGGGGCATCTCAAGGGGGGTGGTGGCAGGGAGAGGTGCACCCCCCTCCCCCCCCCCCGCCCCCGAACTTTCTTGGTATTTGGTAAAATTTTGTGAAATTGGCCAAAATTTCGCAAAATTCTTGACTTAGGCTGAAAATTCAGCATAAATCAGGTAGCAATTTGGTAAAATTTAAAAAGATCGCCCCTCCAATAAATGGAGCCTCAGGATGCCCCTGGCTAGTAGTAGTATTAGTTGTAATGGCAGTAGTCCTAGAAGCAGCAGTAGTATTAACATAATGCCTTTTGATCAGTTGAACATCCCTCTCATTAAATCCTGAAAGTTTCAACTAAATACAATGTCCTTGACAACCTGTGTGGACATAGTGTGTTTCAATATAGTTCCATACAGCTTCAATACATTCCAAATTGTCCCCATTAATACCCTTAGTTTTAATTGCAGCAGTAGTACTAGGATTAGTAGAAATAATATTAGTAGCCTTAGGTTTAGTGGTAGTAGTAGTATTAATAATAGTTGTAGTAGCAGTAGTATGAGTAGAAGTAGTAGCACTAGGATGCAAATATTTCCTTTTGATTAGGTCAACATCCCCCACAACAAGCCCTGTTAGTTTTAACTTCACACACCAAACTGTTCCCAAGACATTGCTGTTATGCCCTTTTGATAACCTGGATACAGATAGTGCATTGTGATTCAGTTCACCTTTTCCCCCTCACAATTCCTTGAATTTTTCAGCTTCATACCATTACGCATAGTTGTAATAACAGTCACAGTAGTAGTATTGGTATTGCTAGTAGCAGGGGCGTTTTAAGGGAGGGGGCAGGGAGGGGTGCATCACCCCCCCAACTTTTTTGGTATTTGGGTAAAATTTTGCAAAATTCTTGACTTATGCAGAAAATTTGGCATAAATTAGGTTACAATTTGGTAAAATTTAAAAAGATCGCCCCTCTAATAAAATGAGCCTCAGGATGCCCCTGGCTAGTAGTAGTATTAGTTGTAATGGCAGTAGTCCTAGAAGCAGCAGTAGTATTAACATAATGCCTTTTGATCAGTTGAACATCTCTCTCTTTAAATCCAGGAAGTTTCAACTTAATACAATTAGGCATTGCTATGACATTGCTGATATGTCCTTTTGATAACCTGTATGTTCATATACCTCTTGAAATTTTCATCTCAATGCTCTTAGCCTTACAAGTAGTTGCAATAAAAAGTAGTAATAGTAAATATAGCAGTGGTAGTAGTATTAGTAGTAGCATTGGCATATTGACTAATGGTCAGATGATCTTCCCCTTTAAGCATTTTCTGGAACTTCTAGCTTATTACCCAAATCAATTGTTGAGATATAATCTTTTGACAATATACATGCACATAACTTTTTTTGATTTAGTTAAAATTTTCCCTCAATATTGTAAATGAAGTAGTATGGTAGTAGTAGTGGTGGTAGTTATAGTAGTAACTGTAGCATGCAAATATTGCATTTTTGATCATATCCCTAATCATTTCCTGAAAGTTCAAAATTAATATGCTCAGTTATTCCCAAGTTATGCTGGTTTGACAATCCATATACACATAATGTGTTTTGAATTAGTTCAAAACTACTCAACATTCTCTGAAAGGCTCACTTGAATATCCTTCATCTTTTTGGAAAGTAAAGTTCAAATACATAGCTTTCTTAATAACATATACTATGTGTAAACAATGAACAAATTGCCCTGAGGACTGTGGGTAGGTTAACATCCCCAAAGACGTAATTACTGCATCTTTCAACAATCTTGAACAAAATAACTCTCTTAAAATTTTGATCAGATGTGTTTTTGGGGAATGATAAGCTTGGGGGGGGGATTGTTGCCCTTTATTTACTTTTGTCTCTTCAGAAGAGCACTAGAACTTCCACCTTCCAATCAGACAAGCCCCCTCTAATCCAAAGTCTATGTGACAACCCATTACACAGAAACCTTATGCCTCTGGGCATAACTTACAACCCTGGACTCTAGGGGCTGTGCCCACCCTGAAGACATTGTTATATGCTCTTTGGACTATTGTGAACAATATGGCTATCTCACATTTTTAATCAGATGCATTTGGGGAAAAGAGGATGTCAGGGAGGAAGGCCTAGTTGTTGTGGATCACTTTTGACTTTAAAGGAAACTAGGACTATATTTTTCCAATCAAATGAGCCTCTTGTAAAGCTCAGATGACCACTCCTTCCATAAAGTTTTATATGCCCCAGGGCATAACTTACAACCCTTGCCCCCAAACTATGGGGGGTTGTGTCAACCCAAAAGACCTTGTTTTGTGATCTTTGGACTATTTTTTTAACAAAAAGCTATCCTAAAATTTTTATGAGATGCATTTGGGGAAATTATGAAGTGTGTGTGTGCATGTATGGGGGAGGGGGGTTGCTGTCCTCTGATTACTTTGACTCGTAAAAAAGGCAGTCTAACATCTGATTTCTAATCCAATGAGCTCCCTCTGAAGTTTATTAAACCAATCTTTCTATAAAAACCTTGTATGCCTAATACACTTACAGAACTTACAACCCTAGACCTGAGTGCTGTGAGTGGAGGGGTGCCACCCTCACATATATAAATTCCAGACCTTCCAAGTATGCTAAAAAAATGGCTGTCTCGAAATTTTCATTGGACATGTTTGGAGAAACAATGGGCTTGGAGGGAGGGGGGGGGGTGGTTGCTTCCTTGTCACTTCCAACTATTAAAAAGGGCACTAGCCCTGTCAATTTCCAATCAAATGAGCCCTTTTTGAAGTTACTAAAACAACTCCATCTTTACAAAGTGCCTAGGTCTAAAACCAAAAAATAAATGTTACATTGTGCCCACATTACTCTTTACTTGGGCAGCACAATAGTGCTGCCTGTGATATATGAGTGACAACAGTCAAGTATAACTCATCTCCTTTTAAAATGTTGAATTGTAGTAAAAACAAGGTGACATGATAAAAACTCTATCTGTAATACTTGCAGTCAATGTAATATAGCCTAATACAGTGTGCAAAATTTACATTTAACCAAAAAAAGAAAAGCAAAACTATACCCTTAGATGTGGAAATATATGGTATTCAAATAGCAAAAGACTATTTTTACATACCAACCTGCATATAAAAGGAAGAATGTTTAGGGCATCTAAGGCATTGCATTCAGGACTTAAAAATGAATATATATATATCATTTTGTATTTGCATTTAATGTTTAATGTCTTCATGTTTCCTAGGAAACATCCATATAACGCGAGTCCTTGCAAAACATCCATATAAAGCTTGATTCGAAAAATTCGCCTTTTAAAACATATAAATGATGACTGCATAAATAAATATTGATTTTACGACCCCTTGCAACCTTTCCGGACACCCTGCGCCCTCCCCCCAGGCTCGAATGTCACCATTTTCCCAGTAATAAAGCCTTTGTGTAAATAATGGACAAATTAGGTAATTTACAACTCTTGCCCATGGAGGCTATTTTGGGTCTTGTTGTCCCTTGGACACATAGCTCTTTGACATATCTGAAAAAAATGGTTATCTCAAAATTAATATATGATGTCTTATGGGGAGGGCAGGGCAATGAGAAGGGTAAGGGGAACAAAATTGGTTGCCCTGAAGTCAGCTGTTACTCTGAAACAGGGCCGTAGGAATTTCAGTTCCCAATCAAATGAGTCCTCCTTCAATGCGAAGTGACTCTAAAAAAAAACAATAACAAAACAATAGATTGAAGCCTCTTCAGTTTAGGCAACGCTCTGACAAGATGGTGATATTTGAAAAATGATAATTTGTTAAAAGTTCAGCACTAAATCTGAATAATATTAGCTTCATACAAAACTTGATTATTTACTTCAACATAGATAATTGAAATCTGACTTTGAAAGCTTCAAAAATATACTGAAATTTTGGGAATCAAATATAACAACTTCTTAATTTAATGTATGAGTCACAAGGGCCAGATGTAACTTTCCTCCTTATTAAATGCAAAATTATAGGAAAAAAGTTAGGGTGAATAAAAAGCAATGCAAATGGTTAGAAAACACAAGTTTTCCATATTACTATGGTGCTAGCCTTGTCTAGAAGATCTAAATCAATATTTTTGTGTAAAAAAATAAATCCTTTTGTAACCGTTTCTTTTTTTAGGGATTTACTAGTTGTTTTTTTATGGCAATGTATTTGTGGCTGAATATTTGAAGATTAGAAGTTATCAGTTATGTTGCTTTGATTAGAAAAAGGACGTAAAGATTTCTCAGAACATCTATAAAATGACTGAGCAGATCCACCCTTTTGAGATTGTAGCTATAAAGCTGGGTAAGTTTTGCAGTTTTGTTCACTTCCCATTTTCTTTAGATGTTAAGTTTGCTTTACTTTGTATGAAGTTAGTTTTACTTTGTATTCATGCAGTTTGTTAAAAGTGCAAAAAAACAAGCTAATTATTTTAAATTTATAAGTTTGGAATGTTGAGCAGGTTTTACCCCAAATACATCCAATCAAAATTTTGAGATAGCCATTTTGTTCTACATGGTTGATTTCCAGATAGCAATCATGTTTTGAGGAGGACACTTCCCCCACAGCCCTCAGGGCAGGGGTTGTAAGTTATGCCCTTGGGCATAACTTTGGGGAGGACTCTCCCCCCACAGCCCTCAAGGCAGGGGTTCTAAGTTATGCCTACATTGAACAAAATGGCTATCTCAAAACTTTGATTGAATGTGTCTGGAGAAATGATGGGCGTGAGAGGGGGGTTAGTTGCTGTTCATTTATTTTCTACTATTAAAATGCATTAGCCCTTTCAATTTCCAATCAAATGAGCCCTTTTTGAAGTTTCTACAACAAAACCTTATATGCCCCCAGGGCATAACTTACAACCCTTGTCCTGAGGGATGTGTGTGTGTGGGGGGGGGCTGTTATCCTCAAAGACCTAATTTCCAGAACTTTCAACTACGTTGAACAAAATGAATATCTCAAAATTTGGATTTGTTTGGGGAAATGGTTGACGTGAGAGGGTGGTTAGTTGTTCTTCAATCACTTTCGACTATTAGAAAAGGCTCTAGCCCGTCCAATTTCGAATTGAATGAACTCTTTTCGAAGTCTCTATGACAACTCTTTCTATAAAAATCTCATATGCCCCCAGGGCATAACTTACAACGCCTGCCCTGAGGGCTGTGGAGAGAGGGGGTTGTCATCCTTAAAGACATAACTTTCAAAACTTTCAACTACGTGGAAAAAAAAGGCTATCTAAAAATTTTGATTGGATGTGTTTGGGGAAATGGTGGGCGTGAGAAAGGGGTTAGATGCCCTCCAATTACTTTTGACTATTAAAAAGGGCCCTTGCCATTTCAATTTCCAATCGAATAAGCCCTTTTTGAAGTCTCTACTACAGCGTTTTCAATAAAAACCTTATATGCCCCCAGGGCATAACTTACAACCCTTGCCCTGAGGGCTGTGGAGAGGGGGGAGGGGGTTGTCATCCTTAAAGACCTAACTTTCAAAACATTCAACTACGTTGAACAGAATGGCCATCTAAAAATTTTGATTGGATGAGTTTGGGAAAAGGTGGGTGTGAGAGGGGGGTTAGTTGCCCTCCAGTCACTTTTGACTATTAAAAAGGGCACTAGCCCTTTGAATTTCGAATCGAATGCGATATTTTTCAAGTTTCTATGACAAAGCTTTCAACAAAAACCTTCAATGCCCCCAGGGCATAACTTATAACCCTTGCCCTGAGGGCTCTGAGGGGTATATCATCCTCAAAGACCTAATTTCCAGAACTTTCAACTACGTTGAACAAAATGGCTATATCAAAATTTTGATTGGATGTGTTTGGATAAATGATGGGCATGAGAGGGGGGTTAGTTACCCTCCAATCACTTTCGACTATTAAAAAGGGCACTAGCCATTTCAATTTCCAATCGAATGAGCCCTTTTTGAAGTTTTTATGACAACGCTATCTCTGAAAACCTTATTTGCCCCCAAAGCATAACTTACAACCCTTGTCCTGAGGGCTGTTTGGGGAGTGTCCTTCTCAAAAACATAATTACTATCTGGAAATCAATTACGTTGAACAAAATGGCTATCTCAAAATGTTGATTGGATGCGTTTTTGGAAATGGTGGGCGTGGAAGGGGTGTTAGTTGCCTTCCAATCACTTTTGACTATTTAAAAGGGCACTAGCCATTCCAATTTCCAATCGAATGAGCCCTTTTCGAAGTTTCTACAATAACTCCTTCGACACGAAGTGCCCTGGTCTCGAAAAAAAAATAATACATTGTGCCATCATTGTTCTTTACAAAGGCAGGGTTACTGTGCTGCCTGTTATAGCCTATCCTCGTCAGGGCATTTGCTAGGTTCCTTCAATTCTACTTAAAATAATTGAGCCAGGTTCTTTTCTTTCATCAAGATTTCATTCCACTTTGAGAATATCATGGACAGAAGAATGATTAGAGCAATATCTTACTTAAATGTATCAGAGTTAACGTAATAGAATTGGCTTATGGTTCATTTAAACATTGGGGAAATCCGTCCGCATCTTTTCGAACGATGGCTCAGAAAATGCTACTTTTAAAGGCAAATTTTTCAAATAAATACATCAGCGTGACCCTCCTCTGAAAGCTGTTGAGCAATACAGAGCCAAATAACACAATTTTTCTTGGTTTTCTTATAGCCTGGGTGAGCAGTATCATACAAGTTGGGGTAGCCTTGAATCAATATTATAAGATCACGAAATTTTTGATAATCCATAGTAATGGATTTTATTCATTTAAAAACCTTGCCAAGAATCCGTCCTGATTTGAGCAAATCGTTGCAGAAAGCTAGAGAATTTTCCAAGCACGAAAATGGACGGAATTCCCGCACGGTAAATTCGGACGGATTTCCTGCAACGTGTATATTATGCACTTTCAGTTGAGAGCAGTGTATTTTCATTGTGTTGTCATTTTTACCCCTTGTGGCCAAATAAGATATACACAAATAAGATTTAGCAGAAATGTGGGCATGTTAGATACGGTTAAAAGGGGAATAACACAAGAATTTTTTTATTTCAGTCAAGAATAACGAGCGAAATCTAAGCTGTACTGACTCACTGTGAATACGAGTCAAATTCTGAATAAGTTAAAAAAATGAGCTCGATCCTGAGCTGAATAAGTCTAAATAGGACCTAAATCAAAGATTGAGCTTGGCAAAGGCTTGGAATTTTAGCGAAAATACTTTAAGCTTGGTAGAAACAAAGGTTTTTACAAAACGTTTCATATTAATAGATCATATGAGAATTAAAGAAAAGTTATGAAAGTAGAGAATGCATTAAAGTATGAATTAAGGAGATGTGAAATAGAGACCGTTATTAAAATAGCTCAAGATTTGGAAAATACAGCCGAACGACATAATAGTAAGATATTGTAATGGCATGTTAAGAAAGTTAGAGAAAGGGGTTAGTCTAGACTTGTCCCTATTAGAGAAAGGAACAGGGTCTCAGTTAATTACTGGGGAAGTGTTAAAGTGACATGTTCAGAACATTTTGAAAATGTGCTAAGCCATGAGAAGTTTGAAGAAAATGATGCGAAAAAAAAAGAAAAAACTTTTGACAATTTTGGAAGTGAAGGAAGATTTATTCTACGAGGAGTTAGAAATGATCATGAAAGAATGATGAAAAAATGATCAGAGTTCGTTGCAACGAACTGCCGTACGGAGCGACGTGGCTCAATAATAACCAAATCTCTAAAAAACGAAATTTTCATATCAATACATACATCAAAAGAATCGGCCTATTATGGTGATTCCAAATATATACATTCATCAATTTTACTGTTACCTATCAAAAGATACGAGCCTGAGAAAATTTGCCTTATTTTCGAAAAAGGGGAGTAACACCCCTTAAAAGTCAAGAAATCTTAACGAAAATTATACCGTAAAATTCAGTGTATCAACGAACCATACTGTGGTGGTTTCAACCTTCTATCTACAGAAATGTGGAATTTGTATTTTGTGGACCACAGATGTGTGTTTATTTTATTTTTTTTTTCCGAGTGGTTTTATGGAACAATTGGTCCTAGGAGATCGCCAGAGGGCTCATTCGAACGGAAATTAAAAGTTCTAGTGCTCTTTTTAAGTGACCAAATAGACTGGTGGGCAGCTAAGCATTATTGCTCCTGGCATTATTTGAAAAACGATCAGGAAATAATAAACAATTTTTTTTCAACTGAAAGTAAGGAGCAACAATAAAACTTAAACAACAGAAATTAGTTCATGTATCAGGGGGTTATCCCCTCCTCAATACCTCGCTTTACGCTACAGTTTAGCTATTTGTACTGATTCTTTAATATTAATTCGGGAATAATCGTATATTTTTTTTAATTTGTGTCTATTTTATGTCCTATAAATAACAAGGCATAAGCTATTGTTCAAAGATGCAGTAATACCTTAGACAACATGGTGATCTTGAACTAAGATCCCAAATATGAAATAAGCAGTGTGGTAACAAAATAGTACCTTCATTTGATTCCTGACTCAGTATTGTTTCAAAATATAATTTTCACTTCCCTGGAAATCAATTAATAGGCCAGGTAATGCATAAGGCTATATATTGTTTTTCTGAATTGGCATTATTTTGCAATAAGAACCAATGGTATTAGCTGAAAATTGGGGCTATTGAGAAGGAGACATGTTAAGAAAATAACCCTTACTTTAAAGTATGTAAACAATTGTTTTTAATACATTTTGAAGTCACTTCTTATATACTTTACCCCCTCCTTTGTGTAGAAATATATAGCCCGAATTATGTATTTATTGTGTGTTTTTCTGTTTCTAGATTTTGTCATCTTCGATTCAGTTTATGAATATACAGTGAAATAAAGAGAGACACATGCAAAAAAGCATGGGACATCAAGAGGCTGGGTTTAAAGTATAGTGGAAGTTGAAGCTTTTTCCTCAAAATTTATTTAGTTTGTCTAAAGCTTTTCCCCAAAAATTTATTTAGTTTGTTTAACCTTGACCAATTTTCATCTCTATTATGATACCCTCTTTTGAAAATTAACCAAGTCATGTTTGGATATTTTAGAAGTAGTTTATGTTATCAAACATTCAGCATATAATGAAAAATATATAACATAATAGAATATTACAGCCCTTGAATTGGGAAATTCAAGAACAAGAAGTTAATTTGCATTATGAACATATTGAAAAAGTTTTTTTTTTTAATTAATTTTTGACGGATTAATTTTGCCACACGGCCTTCAAAAATCGTGTATACTATTTTGTGGCTCATGGATTTTCCGGCATTATTTGAAAAACGATCAGAAATTAAATAAAAAGAAAACAAGTTTTTTTTTTTCAACTGAAAACATTAAACCTTAAAACAAAAATTATTCCGTATATAAAAAGGGCTGGCCCCTCCTCAACACCTCGCTCTTTACGCTAAGGTTTTTTTTGTGACAAAGAGTTCAACTTTAGCTTAAAGAGGAAGGTGTTGAGGAGAGGGCAGCCCCTTTCATATACAGTGCTGTTCATGTTCAGTTATAATGTCACTCCTTACTTTCAGTTAAAAAAAAAACTTGTCTCTTTTATTTACTGAGCCCTCAATAGTAAATTGTTTGGTAAATAAATTTTTGAAATGTGGTGGCTGCGAAGTTAGAGATAAGTTATTGAAGATAGTGAATATAATTTTGAAAAAAGAGAGGTATCTATTGATTTTTGATGAGACTTTCATTAAACCTCTTTATGAAATATAAATAACTAGAGGGAATGGGGTATTTACAGAGACAATGACTTGTTTTTTTATGCGACGAAAATTGTTTAGCATAATGGTACTGATTCGACTAAGAGAGGCAGCAGATAAGTTTCTAAGTAAAAGACAGTGTGGTCTTAGGAAGGTGATCGAATGTAATTCATTTTTTTTTATAACTAACTGCATGTCATGATCCATCGATAATATTTGGGCACAAAAGTTTTGCTGATGAATCAAACAGTGGATTATAATTAAATCCTCTCTTTTGGAGTGTTTACTACTTTTGTTGCTGGAATCTATTTGATCAATTAATAATTTTATAGCTCCCTTTTCTTTAACTATTCCAGCAGGAGCTCCATCAGTTGACATTCCAGAAAGTATTTCCAAATCCAAGTTGTTTTTGCTTAAACAATTATAAACAGCTAGGAAAATATCTTGTCCTGTTGTTGTACTTTTTAAGCTTATCAAATATAAGATTTCTTCAGTTACTTCAAATGACTTATTTTCTCCACAAAGGAACACTACAAGCTGAGCTGAGTCTGAAATGTCAGTTTTTGTCAAAAGCCAAGGAAAAATATTCAAAATCTCGAATTCTGTGGCGCAGTTTTAAGGTAATTCCATTTTAAATGCCGTTACTTCGACGACATTCTGTTTGCAATTATAGGATTAGGTTTGAAAACAATTTACTTTTATCAGGCAAAATGTCCTTGACGACACTTACTTGCTTAACTCCCATCCGGCAGGATTGGCCTATTCGGTGCTTCTCCTCTAATGACAACAATATTTTCGGTATGCCTTCCTGTTTGTTGCAGTCCTCAGCAGTGCTTGAGTGGGGAGGGGGGGGGGGTTAGAAAGTTTTCCCACCAGCGCTTGGGGGTTGTCTCCTGGGGCGAGAGGGATTTATTCTTCCCTCAAAGGCCATTTTAGGCAGTTGGGCTGGGGATATACGCTGAGCGTGTCCTAACCATCGAAGCTGTTTGAGTTTGATGGTCTTCCTAAGGGTTTGAGGGTAATCCAAGGAGGATAGCAGTTGTTCGTTTGATACTCAGTCAAGGTAAGTGATACCACTGAGCTTTCAGAGCGATTTAGTTTCAAATGCCACCAGTCGGTGCTTGCCATTGGCTTTTAGAGTCCATGTCTCTGCTCCATACGTTGCAACTGGAATCACTAAGGCACGGAAGAGTTATTTTTGCAAATAGAGCTTAGTGGCTTGAAGCATGCGGAGGCAAGAGCCAGGCGTCGTTTGATGTCTTTTGAGGAGTTGATTGTGGATGTCAGCCCACTTCCTAGGTAAATAAAAAGGAGACAGCTTTCATACATTATTTCACAATCTCACCATCTGAAAATGTTTTCATTTTTTTTTATTCAAAAATAAAACAGAATAGCTTGCTTTAACAATATTGGGAGGTTACTGTCATTCTGCACTAAACATTTTCTGTTGAGCCTTTAATTGCGACTTAAACTCCCTAAGCTTCGATTGTCGCACTTCTTTATTGAATTTCAAATAATCCGAAGGTTTTGCTTCATAATGCTTTTAAACATTATATTCTTGAAATGCAACAACGGTCTCGCGGTAAATTAAATTAATTTTGTATTTTGAACTATAAAAAAGTACTTTTCTTCCCTTTCCTCTCTATAATTTTTGTGTTCGTCCACTAATTTTCTTTACTTTGCACTTATACTGGAAATAGGAGACATATGAAAAATATATATTTTTAAAAAATTTAGTTTAATTTGATAGAAGTTATTACCTGGCTGTTGTTTTAAATATTTCGTTGAATACAGGTATATTAAAATTAATATCCAGCAGTCACAGCGCCCAAAACAAAATAAAAAAAGAAATTTTTACTTGAAACTGATAGTCTGCTCTGCTATCAACAATCAGCTGCGTATCTAAGGCTGGTCACAGCATCACTTAAGTTAAGAGTCAGTGATGAAAAATAAAGGTCGTCAGCCATTACGACGCGGTGGAGTTAGATAAATTGCGGAAAGATGGCGCTCATGTAAATGCATTTTTTTTTTAAATTACCATATATTTCACTTAAAAATGCATTATGCAACTTGTAATAGATGGAATTATGTTGAATATATAAATAAATGTGCATAAAAGGGGACATTTGCTACTTTTTACAAAGTTTGCCTACGTTTATCATGACTAGTGAGAGTATATTTACAGTCCATTTAAACTCCATTTCTAACTGTAGGACTTTATAGTTTTCACAAATTTCCGTCTGCGTATATAACGACTATGGAGAGTACATTTACAATCCATTTAAACTCCATCTATTTATTGTATGATTTATTACTGTACGACTCTAGTAATTTATTACTACAATAAACAACATTGTTAAGAGTGAAACATCGGATCTGTGATGTTCCAAGATGTGCGCTCATCATGAGCGCCCAGAATATAAAAGTGTGATGAGCCTCGCAGGCCACAAAAATTTTTGTGGCGGACTGCATGCGGGCCGCGGGTTGGCCACCCCTGTTTTGGTAAACTCTCGTTCTAAATTAAATTTAAAGCTGTACAACCCCTTTTATTAAAATTATCATGCTGCGCCGAATTGATGACTATCTCCATTCAATGCTGCAAAGTCGATTTTCGAAAAACTATTCATGAAACTCCAGTTCCAGGGACTATGCCTTTTTGCAGTGACGGACATGCTCCCATACAAGTTTATAGTCCATGAAAAGCAAACAGATATTTCTGGACGGTTTGTAATTCAATAGTAATGAGACATTCATAGTTTTAGCCTACACCTGCCTATTAAAAGGGAATCATTTAGGGGGGGGGGTACCCTAAACTTAAAAAAGAGTTGTTCTTTGGCCCAAGTTCTGAAATCGAAAGGGATGAGGGGAATTATGCCTAACCTTTTTTAAATATGTTTGGACTAAAGTGTGCCAAATTACCATCTTGGGGCTTTAGCTCCAGTTATATTGCATAAGTAACAGTATTAACTAGGATAATATTTGTTTTCTCTAATCTTCACATTGTGTTAAAAAGCATATATTTAGTGTTAAAAGTAGGGGCTTGAAGGCACTGTGATTCCCTCTGATATTTTGGATGCTCTTGAATATGTTATTGAAAACAAACAGTAATTACATTAAAAAACAATTTTTTTTCTGGGAATAGATTCTCTGTGAAGTTAGTATTCTGCAGTATTTGTGACCGGCTATTCTATGAATGGAAGTTCCTTTTTTTCTGTGGTGATTTGCTGCAGGTTTTCTGTTTTACAGCAGCCTGTTTAATGCATATTTTCAGAACAGTTGAAGTGTTTTTAATGTTGTATTCTTTAGGTCTAAAGTGTGTGTAAGCCAAATAACCATGTGTCCTTTTTTTAGAAGTCGATGTTAAAGATGAGATTGTGAGAGGAACAGATTCTATCTCAGCACTAAATCCCAATGATTCTCCTAACTTCTCCTCTTCGCTTTTAGAGCCGAAGCAAGACCCTGAAATGACTGCAATGGCTTCTAATGACCAAGGTATCTCTCCCATTAAAATCTATATAACTTTTTGGCTATGCTATTGAATTAATTTACTGAGTGGTAAATTTTCATTGTATATTATACCCCTAGACGATCAAAATATTAAGTTTAGATAAGTATTTTTGTTTCTTGTCAGGATTTTTATCCCTTATATAATTTAATCCTTTCTGTAAAAATAGGTGATTGTTAATAATGAAATATTTTATTGAGAATAAATACCGTATTAGAATTATGTGAATACATTCTCAGACCACACTGGCTATACATGACAAATGAAACTCAGAGAGGAAAGAAACTAACAAAATGAAAAATAAAATAAAAGAGGGTGAAAAAACTAGGATTTTGTCAGCCAGTGGCGAACTATGAAGAAGACAAAATAAGCAAATATTTCGACAAGGACCTCCGCCAAGTCGTCCTCAGTGCTAAACAAAAAAGAAGACAACTCTCCCTTAGTAACTCTACAACTCTACTTTTGGTAACTCTTTAGTAACTTTAGTAACTCTACTGATGATGATGACCGAGTGTGTCATCGAAATATTTAAAGTCTTTGTTTTATATCTTCGTTTCACTGTCTAATAAAAGGACCTATCCCTATTTGGAATTCTTATTGATTTCGTAAAAGAAGACAAAGAAAAAAAAACAAAAAAAAACGAAAATCTAACCTTTTGAAGTTTACCCTACAAAGACAGAACAGACACTCTATTCTGTCTGTTCTGTCTTTGTAGGGTAAACTTCGAAAGGTTAGATTTTTTTTTTTTTTTTTTGTCTTCTTTTTTGTTTAGCACTGAGGACGACTTGGCGGAGGTCCTTGTCGAAATATTTGCTTATTTTGTCTTCTTCATAGTTCGCCACTGGCTGACAAAATCCTCGTTTTTTCACCCTTTTTGATTTTATTTTTCATTTTGTTAGTTTCTTTCCTCTCTGAGTTTCATTAGAATTATGTGGATTAATATTTGTGATTGAAATTCTATATTTATTGTTTTTGATGACTGGAAGTTTGCAACAAGGAAAACTGCTTGGAAGCTGACTGAATGGAATTAATTTTGTAATTAGTACCATCAACACTACACACGCATCATTTATTACCTTATTTTTTTCAAAATTAAAAATTAATTTAGTTCTTTATTCAATAATAAGATTTTAATCAATAGTAACTAAATAAAATTTGTAAGACGAATTTTTTGGTTAAAATTTTATGATCTAAAGTATTCTATTATTAAGATGAAGACATGATAGTTAAACGTGTCTTAGAGACTATTCTTAAGTTCAAACGTGTGTGGTAATATAACTGGAGGAATGAATTGGTCTCTCGCCTCCGATGGCTGTAAATTTGTAAGCAGTAATTCTTTTTTAGAACTTCCTCAATGAAATTAATATAAGCTAATTATTCAGAAAATATTTGTTTGGTGTGTGAATTTTGAAAATACATCTCCATGTTTTTTCTGGAAAATTGGTTTTTTTCGGGAAAAAACGATCTAGATAGGTTAGAAGTCTGGAAAAAATCGTTAAGAGCCTTAGTTTTGGTTTTTGCAAATGACGTCATGTAATAAAAATTGCAATGTCGTCATGTACGTAATGTACTTCATGACATTTTATGATGACGTCATGCAGTGCAAATGACGCTATGTAGTAAAAATTGTAATGCCGTCACGAACGTATTGTATTTGATGCCATCATATGTAATAAAAATTGCAATGTTGTCATGTACGTAATGTACTTCATGATATCATATGATGTCATTCATGTCGGGGTTGCAGCGGTAGCTAGCAACCTAGGAAACTTACCCATATATAGGAAACTTACCGTCTCTTGGCTTGAACAGCAAGGAAAATATATTGGCTTGAAAATAAAAAATAGTGCCTGCAACCACGATATTCTGCGTATACGCCATCTTTTCTCTCTCTCTTTCTCTTCAAATTATTTTTAAAATATAATCAATTTCCTTATGAAAAACTACATTTTTCTATAACACATTTTATAGCTCATTTTATTGACATCGGGAATTTGTCACATCTATGTGCTTTTGTAGATAACAATAAAGATCAAACAGTTCGAGGTAACTATATAGTAAGAGCGACTAGTCTCAATAGTAATCGAAACTCTAAAAAACGGAATTTTGATGTCAATAGATACATCAAAAGAATCAGTTGTTTATGCTGATTTTAAATTTATAAGTTTCGTCAAGTCTAGTCTTACCCTTCAAAAGTTACAAGCCTGAGAAAATTTGCTGTACTTTAGAAAAAAGGGGGAAACACCTCTAAAAGTGATATAATCTTTGTGAAAATCGCACCATTAGATTCAGCGTATTAGAGAACCTTACTGTCCAGGTTTCAAGCTCCTATCTGCAAAAATGTGGAATTCGGTATTTTTTGCCAGAAGAAAGATCATGGATGCGTGTTTATTTAATATTGTCGAAGGGTTATCGTGTCAACCCAGTGGTCCTAGAATGTCGCGAGAGGGCTCATTCGAACGGAAATTAAAAGTTCTACTGCCTTTTTTAATCAAAAACAAGAAAAAATAGAAATAGAATCACTTTTTACAAAAAACTGCATTTTTGATGTCTTGTCATACTGCAATCTTTTCAAAGATATTTGATTTTTGAAGCAATTATATAAAGAATCATGTTAAAGATTGATCAATGATGGCGTAATCGTAGGTTGTAGCCAGGTCGGCTCTTACTATTCCAATTAATAAAAATCATTTTTTTAGTAGGCTTTTTCCTGTTTGTAATCAAACAGTTCGTGGTAACGAATTGTATAGTAAGAGCGACTCGCCTCAATAGTAACCGAAACTCTAAAAAACGGAATGTTGATACCAATAGATACATTAAAAGAGTCGTATTTTTATGCTGATTTTAGATATATAAGTTTCATCAACTTTAGTCTTACCCATCAAAAGTTACGAACCTGAGAAAATTTGCCTTAATTTCGAAAAAAAGGCAAACACTCCCTAAAATTCATTGATTCTTAATGAAAGCTCAAGAAGTTCTAGTCTCTTGCTATTCAAATTAAAAAATCCATAGGCTTATTCCTGTTAGTAATCAAACAGTTCGTGGTAACGAACTGTATAGTAAGAGTGGCGCGTCTCAATAGTAACCGAAACTCTAGAAAACGGAATGTTAATATCAATAGATACATCAAAAGAATATATATAATATATAAGTATATATTTTAAATATATAAGTTTCGTCAAGTTTAATTCTACCCATCACAAGTTACGAGACTGAGAAAATTTGCCTTATTTTCGAAAAAGTAATAGAATCTTAATGAAAACATCAGGTTCAGTGATTGTATACATCCAGTGGTCCTAGAATTTTGCGGGAGGGCTCACTCAGACGGAAATTAAAAGTTATAGTGTCTTTTTTAATTAAAAAATAAAAAAATTTAAATACAATCACCTTACCAAAAAAACTGCATTTTTGATATCTTTTCATACTGAACTCCTTTCAAAGATATTTGATTTTTGAATTATATCTGGGTTGCAGCGGTAGCTAGCAACCGATTTAGAGACGATCATGTCCAATGTTAAGAAATATAATAACCCAAAACTCCTAAAAGTAGAGTGAGATCAAAACAAAAAATACACTATTAGAACTTTCTTGTCCGAAACCCTTATATAGGAAACTTTCTGTCCCTTGGCTTGAACAGCAAGGGAAATATATTGGCTTGAAAATCAACAAAAGTGGCAGCTACTACAGCATTCTGCCTAAACGACATTTTTTTCTCTGTTTTTCTTTTCCACAGATACCTAGGCACTGGGAAATAGTAGAGAGTTGTTCAATGGCTCATTTAAAGAAAATTGCTAGATCTAGTGCCATTTGTGATTAAAAAAATGTTTTTAAAATAGAATCAAATTTTTATAAAAAACTTCATTTTTCATGTACAATATTGATCAACGACGTCATAATCGTAGGTTGTAGTACATAAAGGCTCGATCATCGGATAAAGTTGAAACCTACTAAAGGATAATGCGGTACCATTGCGTGTATTGGACTGAGTTAGCTGCCTGATACACGGCATCTTTATTTGACGATATTTTAAATAAACGGCATCTTTTTCTTTTTTTCTTTTCCACAGATAGCTTGGCACTGGAACATCGTAGAATTGTTCAATAGCTTATTTTAAAGGAATTTGATGGAGTTAAAAATCTTCTGTAATTAAAACAAATTATTTTAAAAAAAGAATAAATTTTTCCGCAAAAAACTGCATTTTTATGGTCAATCTTGACCAGTGCCGTCATAATCGTAGGTTGTAGCCAGGTCATCTCTTACTGTGCCAATTAAGAAAAAGCCATAAGCTTTTTCCTGTTTGTAATTTCACAATATCCGGGTTGCAGCGATAGCTAGCAACCTTACAGTAAAGACCGAACTCATAGTAAAGATCGAGCTTGGCACTGGAACATTATAGAGAGCTGTTTAATAGCTGTCTTATTTCATTTCAGATTTTGAGTCCTTTTTTTAGTTTCAGTTCAGAATTGCGAAGGTTATTATGTAAACTGCAAAAGTATTCATGCTGTCTGAGCATTTTCTGGTTCTTTTTTATAATAAAGAACGAATATAAAGTTATTATAAAATAAAGAACGAATAATAAAGACTATAATGACTGAATATTACTTGGAGAATAAAAGTTTGTAATGAAACCTTACTTTTGTAGAAACCAGCATCATCCATTTATAATTAACAGAAATAGTTGCCCCGGGTGAGGTTCGAACTCGAGACCTACCCTCGTATATTATGAAAGAATATACTTTTTGAGACAATATCGAAAAAGAGCGACTGACATAAAGGACCAATACAGTTCGTGGTAACGAACTGTATAGTAAGAGCGACTCGTCTCAATAGTAACCGAAACCCTAAAAAATGGAATTTTGATACCAATAGATACATAAAAAAAATTGGATTTCTATGCTGATTTTAAATTTATAAGTTTCATCAAGTGTAGTCGTACCCTTCAAAAGTTACAAGCCTGAGAAAATTTGCCTTATTTTCGAAAAAAGGGGAAACCCCCCCTAAAAGTCATAGAATCTTAATTAAAATCCAACCATCAGATTCAGCGTATCAGTGAACCTTACTGTAGAGGTTTCAAGCTCCTATTATAAAGAACGAACTCTTGTCTATACTAAAGTTTATAGGCCACTTAACTATAGTATAGACTTGTAAAGTTATATTTAAAGTCAATATATTAAAAATTCCCTCCAACGGGATATCGAACCCCGGTCACCCTTGTCACAAGCGGGTGTGATTACCATTGTACTATCAGAGACTTATGAAAAATACAAGACATTAGTATAAGACATTATACTAAATTCGTTAATACACTAAAAAACACTATATAAGGAATCAGTCTGGTTAATTATAAATGGGGGCTATGTAATACTGTAAGGAATACAGTCAGATGAGCCAAAAGAAAAAGTCACCCTACACAAACACACGTATTTTTTAACATTTAAAATAAAATCAATATTTTTACAAAGAACTTTTGCCACTATAAGAAGCTTGTAGACATAGTTACATAAAACTAGAATAATTCCCAAAAATTTGAAATACAATAATTTTATTTAACTGCAAACTGCAAAAATATTTATGGTGTCAAACCAGAAAAATTCCTGAAATTTTTGAAATTAGTTTGGTTTTCCTTTTGCTTAAAGTGACTCGTTACGTCAAGCTGAGATTCCCAATATAGTCAGTCATTGATCCAACAAAGTGTCAGTTGGAAGGCCCGATAAGATTCGAAAATCGACAACCTGGATCATCAATTGCGGGCAATACGTGCAGCTATAACACCAATAAGGGCAGCTAATGCAAAGGCCATTGCTAAATTGTCTGAAGTAATCAAAATATAAAACCTTGACATGCGACATCGAACATGCGAGCGAGTCAATATAAATCAACCTAGACAGCAAGAAAGAAAACGAGTCAGGATTTAAAATGATAGCGATGATGATTGGGTTTGGGATTCTGACATGGATAAGGTCATCAATGCATATCATACCTTTGTTAAAGAAAACAAAGGTTCGACGACATGTATTTCATAATGACGAAAGACAAGCCGAGGTAAAACGAACCAAACAAATTGAAAATGATAGCGATGATGATTGGGTTTTGGATTTTGACATGGATAAGGTAATCAATGCCTACCATAGCTTTGAAAATCAAAAATCTGGACTAAATAAATCGTTAGAAGAAAAAGAAGTTTTTTGTCCCACCACCTGAACAATTAAAAGAAACAAACGTTCGGCGATATGTCTTTCATAATGACAAAAGACAAGCCGAGGCAAAAGAAGAAGTTTGTCCCACCACCTTAACCAATAAATGAAACAAGGGTGATCATTAATGCCTACTATAGCTTTGAAAATCAAAAATTTGGACTAGATGAATCGTTGGAAGAAAAACATGTTTTTGTCCCGCCACGTGAACAATTAAAAGGAGCAAAGGTTAGGCGATATGTCTTTCATAATGACAAAAGACAAGCTGAGGCAAAGGTTAAAGGTCCAATAAAAAAACGTAATTTTACAAAGGCACTACTTCTAATTTAAGCTCTATTTGGACGTCATGACATCAAGAAAAGGCTCAAATTGTCTGGGTATAGATGACAAGCAACAGTGAGTCACTAGTAGATAGTGATCTTTACTTTTAACATCAATTACAGCACTCCTATATACCCTAGTACCTTGTATTGATCCAGCCAGTCTTTGGTTTAGTATAACATAATCAATAAGGTTATCTGTCTCACCATCATATGAATAAGGTTATCTATCTCATTATATGAATGACCTAATACTGTATTGGTTATAATTAGATTGTTATACTTACAAAATGGCAACAGTCTGTTGTCCAATACTGTCCACTTCTGTTTTCTTTTATACACCAAATTTATCTAAGCTAGAGTACCATCTATCCCTACTTCTAACGCCCGGAGCGTTAAAATCTACTAATAAAAGCACCAGATGTCTACCTGGGACCCTGTCTATTTGTTCCTGTTTCTGTAATTAAAACTCATCTGAGTCACTACTATCTCCATCAATTGATTCTGCAGGGGCATATACTACTATGACTGATACTCTGCACTTATTAGTCATAAAATGAGCGACTAGCGTTCTATTTTAGATACCTTCTCAACATAAGCAGCTTCCTTATTCATCATGAGACATACTCCCTGTCTATATCCCATCATTTCTGCCCGAGTAAATAGATTCTATATCACCTAATTTCATGTTTTCTACCTCTGAGATATGAGTTTCTGAGACTCCTATTAAGTCCAGTTCGAAGCGTCTGAATTCGTCAGTCAATATTTCGATACAATAGTTATTTTCTAATCTTGTAACATTCCAAGTTGCATATTTTTTAAATCATTATGATTATTTTGGCCTCAGGAAAAACAATGGTCCCAGCACCAGTGCTGGACGGGGGCTAACGCATCTTCTTAAGTCTATACAGAAGCGCTTAAGCCGGCTTAGAACCGGGCAGCAAGAAGTCCCTGGGACCCTCAGTTGAATGGAGGCTTTGTGGAATCCGGGGCCCATCCTGGTCACAAAATGGCTTTCAGCACTTAGCGATGTTCTTCTATCAGTAAGGGTCGAAATCCACAGACAATCTCAAGTCTATTGCCTCCGACTCATTTATTCAAGCCCAAAGATATTGTGATTCTATTAGGAGGCATCCCTTAGTAGATAAATTAGCTAGGAAGAGGTTTTCCAGCCCGAAGACGCACACCAAAACATACCAAATTCAGAAGATTTATCCATTAATCAGAATCCAGTGCAAAAACTGTGTTGTTTACTAGACTATAATTTCCTCGAAGGGCGCCACTCCTCAAGGTTGCCTTGCAGAGCGGTAGCCATCACCTTGCTTGGCTTGAAGCTTAACGATGTTTACACACCTTTCACCCTTTTGAGGTGCGTTGCCTAGGGACGGAGGGCCAAGCTTTTCTTCCTAGAACTCTACCACCACCACAGACATTTTCAGGCTTAGCTTTCACCATGCTCCCACTTAGAGTCAGGAATAGGCTTCAGGAAGGGGACAAAAACTTTAAAAGGGAAATACATTCCTTTGCTACAGGAGGGACTGGACCATGGTACAAGTTGTTCCCGGACGTATCACTGTCACAACCCATCGTCTCACTGTTACACCCCTTGTCTCTCCACTGAGGAGAGACACATTAAATGAATGAAATATCCCATTTACTTAATACTTCTTTCAAGTTACGTAGTTGCCAAATACAATTTTTTTTTTACTTGATAAAATGGTTAGTTTAATAGAAGGGCAATGAATTATTGCGGAATTTCATTTTAAACTTGGAAAAAACTGCCACTGAATCTTATAATTTACTTGAAAAAGTGTATGGCAATGACTTTTCATCATGGGCAAACGCTTTTTAGAGGTGTAAGTGTTTTAAAGATGGCAGAGCAGACGTTGAAGATGATTCGCGGTTATGTCACTCTTCAAGATCAAAAACTGATGAAATGTCGAAAAAGTTGGTAACTTGATTTGGTCCGAAAGGCAATTAAGGATTAGCGCAGCTGATGAAATTGTAGGTATTGATAAAGAATGTATACGGCAAACTTTACATTACAATTTTAGCTCGTAAAAATTGAGTGCTGAAATGGTACCTAAAATTCTAACGTTTGAACAAGAAGTAGCTAGGAAAAATCTTTGCACTGACACTTTTTATGCGATCGAAAAGGACCCGAATTTCTTAGAAAACATGATATCATATGATGAATCATGGTTTTTTACTTATAGTCTGGAAACGAAGTGCCAATCCATGCACTGGAAGAGCCCAACTTTGAAGAGCCAAAAAAGTTTGAATGAGCAAGTCGAATTTCAAAGCAATAATTACTTTTTTTTTATCAATGGGATTTGGTATGTTTTCTTGGTCCCTCTAGGTTAAACCATTATTCAATATTACTACCTTGAGGTACTTCCTAAGCTACGTGAAAGAGTAAAATATGTGTGTGGGATCACCAAGACAATGCGCCAGCTCATTTTGCGTTATCTTGCAAGAGGCTCCCTGCCAAATACAGCATCCCAGCGTTAGAACACCTACCTTATTCACCAGATTTTGCACTTTATGACTTGTATCTGTTCTGTAAGGTGAAATCTGCATTAAAATGTTAGTTACTTTTGTGATAATCTTAGTCTGTATGATTATTCATCCTAAGCTGATTTAAGACCAGTATTAATGAATTGCTGCATTACTTTTTATCCTGGTTATCTGGTTATCAAGTACCTTCATCCTCCTATGTTGTGATATATTCAGAATTTCCAAGTTAATGTAATTTTTATTTTTAGGTATCCAACCTTTCTTGCTGTCTCGCAGTGAAAATTGTGCGAACCAGTGCATAATGTGTGAAAAGAGCTTTTCAACCATTTCAGCGTTGAATAGACATCAAAGGACTCACACCAAAGAAAAACCCTACAAGTGTGAAACGTGTAATAAAAGTTTTGCCCAGGCTTCAACATTAAATGCGCATCACCGAGTTCATAGTGGATATAGACCACATGAGTGTGAGTTTTGTTGTAAAAAGTTTTCCTCGACCTACAATTTTAATGTGCATCGAAGAATCCATACAGGAGATAAGCCCTATGAATGTGCTTTATGTGACAGCAAGTTTTCGAGGAGTTCTGAATTGAGTAGACATCACAGAATGCATTCAGGAGATAGGCCATATGAGTGTAACATTTGTGAGAAAAAGTTTTCAAGTAGTTCTAATCTGACTAAACATCAAAGAATGCATTCAGGAGATAAGCCCTACGAGTGTGGGGTATGCGAGAAAAGGTTTTCTAGTAGCTCACATTTAACTAGGCATCAGAGAACTCACACTGGTGACAAACCATATACTTGTGAGATATGTGAGAAAAGATTTTCTGACAGTTCTGATTTAAAAGTTCATCAGAGAATTCATACCGGAGATAAACCATACAAGTGTCAAATATGCGAGAAAAAGTTTTCGGACGGCTCTGCTTTCAGTAAACATCGGAAAACTCATAGAGGAGAAAAACCTTACAAGTGTGTTATATGTGAAAAAAGATTTTCTTTAGAATCGACTTTGTACCTCCACCAAAGAGAAGTTCATAAGGACAATAAGCCCTCCTAGTTTTAAATTAGATGTGGAGTTTGGACGTGGAGCTCCAAATGGAGAGATGATGATAAAAATGCGGACTATTACTCAGTCTGTATTAGTTTTATGTTTTTTTATTGCATAAAATTCTTTAAGATGTTGAATATCTGGTAAGAATGTTGTAAATAAGAATTATACAATAAGTATTCTGGAATTCTTTTTTTTTTAGTTCCACTATGAGTTACTGAGTTCATCTGATTTTAGTATGTCTTCTAAATTTCATCGATCCTGATGTTTTTATTGCCTTCTATTGTTCAAATTCTGTTATATTTGCCAAGGCCTGCTGACGGGAGGGGGGGGGGGAGCTGGAGATTTAGTTTATTTAATTGAAAATCGTTAGCTTGTTTCTCTGCAATGAGATGTTCATTCTATGGATAATAGGCAACAGTGATACCAAAAAGGCGTTGCACATAGATTATAGATCCACCCGTGCCTCTAGAGGCACCAGAAGCTTCAAGAAGTAGAGGCCAGTCTTCCTGTTAATTTGCCACTGTCGATTTGTTTCTTAACAAAAGTTGGCTTGATGCGTGCCAGTTATATGGATTGATGTTGTATGGTCATCGCAAGGTCAGAGTGGTCAGAGCGCAGCACCTCTAACCTTTAGAGGTGGCTCATTTTTTCAAAATTGAAATTTCTAGTTCCCGTTTAAGAGTCGAAAGTAATGGAGGTCAACCAGCCCCCCCCCCCAACTACCCATCTTCACCAAAAGCATCTGGTTAATACTGTGCGATGGCCATTTTGTTTAAAATAGTCCAAAGAGCATATAACAATGCCTCCAGTATTGACATAACCCCCAACAGCCCTGGGGAAAGGACTTTAAGTTATGCCTTGGGGGCATACAAGGTTTTTATGGAGTGGGTGGTTGTATAAAATTCAAATGGGTCTCCTTTGATTTTAAATTGGAATTTATAGTGCACTTTTTAAGAGTCAAAATGATTTGAGAGCACCCCCCCCCCCCGACCCCCTGATTGTCCGAGAGAACGCTCCGGGCACGAGGGTGGGGGGTCGAGTTTTTTTCAGGGTTTTTGAAAGGTTCAATAACTGTGTGTTTGGGGATGTCACCCCCCCCCCAAGGCCTCAGAGCAAGGGCTGCAAGTTAAGCAATTTTTTCATTGTTTACAGTAGTATACATTATTGAGAAACGGGATGCATGTGTGACTTTTACTTTCCCAAAATACAAAGAAAATTGAGATGAGTCTTTCAGGGAATGTTGAGAGGAGTGTTGAACTAAATCAAACCATGTTATGTGTATGTAGGTTGTCAAAAGGGTGTAACTCAGCAATGACGGAGTATATTGATTTGGAACTTTCAGGAAATGATAAGGGAGATGATCAATTGACCAAAAAGGCAATATTTGCACGGTACTACTACAACAACTACTTCTGCTTCTACAGCTACCATAACTACTATTACTACTACCACTACTATGACTAAAGCTACTGCTTCCGTAGCGAGTACTACTAAGGCTGAGGATATTTAAAAAAAATTTCTGAAGAAACGTTAAAGGGAAAGTTGAACTAAATCAAAAGCTACTATTTATATAAAAATTTATATAAGACTAATACCACCTCTACTTTTACTAATACTACTATTGCTACTAAACTACTTCAATTGCAACAAATTGTAAGGCTTCTTAGAGGATTAAGGTGAAAATGGTGTCAAAAGCGAAAATCAACAATATTTTTTGAGCGGGTTACCATGTCAAGGTAAAACTTCCGGGGCGTCATGACAGCGATGTTCAACTGATCAAGAGGCAATATGCACATGCTACAACCGCTATTAATACTGCTACTACTAGTACTACTAATACAACACTGACACTGCAACTACTTCTACTACCACCGAAACTACTGTGATAACCGAATACTATTAAGGCTAAGTCTGAAGGTAAAATTTAAGAGAATATTAATGGCAAATCTGAACTAACAATAAACACTATGTACATTTAGATTGTCAAAACAGCATATCTTTAGAATTAATTTGTGTATTAAGTTGGAACTCTTAGAGAATGCTTAAAGATGAAGATCAATTGATCAAAAGGCAAAATGTGCACGATATTACTAATACTACTACTTCTGGAACATTTACTAATTCTACTACCACTATTACTATAATTCCATATATTACTTCTATCGCAACTACTTGCAAGGTTAAGAGCATTAAGATGAAAATTTCAAGAAGTATATGAAAGTACATGTTATCAAAAGGGCATATCGATAATTTAATAGCAATGCCTAATTGTATTACGTTGAGTAGAAATACTACTGCTTTGACTACTATTACAACTATATCTAGGGGTATGAAGGTGGAATTTTCAGAAAATATTTCTGAAAATTTCTGTTGTACAGATTACAACCTGCCATCCGTATGCAGGTTGTCAAAAGGGCATATGGAACAGTTTTTTGTGTTAATCTAAAACTTACAAGGCTTGAGATGTTGCATTAACCAAAAGAAAATATATTTGCCTTATAATTATACTGCTTCTACTCCTACAACTACTAATTGCTGCTACTGCTGCTGCTGCTACTGAAGCTAAAACTACTACTATAAACTCTACCACTACTGCTATAACTATTTGTGCTGCTACTAATGCTAATAAACCTAAGGGTATTAAGTCGGAAATTTTAGGCAATATTGAAACGGTATTGAAATAAATCAAAACACACTATGCCCTCATAGGTTGTCAAGAGGACGTATCAGCAATGCTTCAGGTCTGGTTGATGGTATTAAGTTGAAAACTTCATTGTGTGCTGAAGGGGATTTTGAAAACAAAACAAATGTGCATTATGCATACTGCTACTAGTACTAAAACTGCTACTACACAAGCTAAGGGTATTATGGTGAAGCTTTCAAGGAATGTTTAGGCGGATGTTGAACTAAACCAAAACGAACTATGATCATGTAGATTGTCAAAAGGGTGACAAAGCAATATCATAATAACGGCTTACATTCTTAAGTTATACCTTTCAGGGTAAGCTGTGATGGATTTTGAACTAACCAGAAGACAGTATGTGTACACTTTAATACTACTACGGTTACTATAACCAATGGCACTAAGGGTGTTACGTTGAAACGTTTAGGAGGAGTTCCAATTAAACCAAAAAACTATACACAAATAAGTATTAATAGGGCATATAAGCAATATCATAGGCAGCCCTGCTGCCTACGATATTCTCTGTCTCGACCAGATTTTCACTTTAAGGTTAATAATTGAGAAGTGCCTAAGCCATCGAACACCTTTGGTCCTCAGTTTTATAGATTATGAGCAAGTGTTCGATTCTTTTGATAGAAGAGCTTTAACGAAGGGCTTATCCTTGTATGGTATACCAGACAAATACAATAAAGGGATTAGTGCTATGTACGAGAATAACACTGCTACAGTTAAGATAGAAAATGAGGTTAGCAGCTGGCTTTGCATTAAATCAGGAGTTAAACAGGGCTGTGTTCTATCCCTCTTTATATGGGTCATTTAATGGATTCTGTCTTAAGGAGTACAGGAAAGGCAATTATAGAACACGAAATCAAATGGGGAGGAAAAACCTTTATGGACTTGTTATGCTGGACTAGGTTATGCTGATGATTTAAGCATCCTAGATGAAAGTTTGAGCAAAATTAATGAGCTTTTAGAAGTTTTTTAGAATTCAGGGTACTAGAATAGGTTTGAAATTTAATGATAAGAAGACTGAGTCACTAATGCTAGGAATAAGTGAAGATGGAAAGGTGACGTTGCGTAACGTAATGCTTGATCCGTTGAACAGCTTCCCTCACCTTGGTAGCATTATTAGTAAAGACGGTGGGAGCAGTAAGGATTTTATAAGTGAATAGCCAGGGCTAAAGGTGTTTTTCACAGCTAAAAAATTTTTTGGAAGAATATGAAGATAAGTCTGCAAACCAAGATTACAATATTGGAAGCTACAGTGATGACAGTGGTCAAATATGGTTCTGAAGCATGTTTGCTCTTAAAAGTGGATGAAGATTTGCCTACAGGTTGTCCTGGGTACCTGGCTGACTGACCGTATTTCAAACAGTAGGCTCTACAAAAATTGCAGTTCAAATTTGCTTTCTAGGGTTATAATGAGAGAAGGGTTGGAATAGCTAGGATACGTTGGGAGCATAAAGGATGGCAAATTGCCGAAGATTGTCCTTTTCAGCCAACCATCTAGGACTAATCGGAAAGCAGGTCGTCCACGGTTAAGATGGGAGGAAGTCAGAAAGAAAGATTCAAGAGACATGGAAGCTTCTTGGGAGGGTGTAAAGAGAGAGAATTCGAAGAGATTGGGACAGAGGAGGTGCGTGTGTAGCTATGTTTGCCTCAGGCGGCATGGTGCTGCAGGGAGATGTTAGTAGTAGTAGTAGAATACTTTATTCAAGGGTTTTCAATTTGCAGTGGTAAATTGTGTTGGGCAATGTATATATCAAGAGAGATGGATAAAGATGATTCTCCCAAACTGAAATTGGGTCCGAAAAGTATAGGCAAGACGCTGGAAAAATATTAAGTATGGGCCGTGACCCTTCCCTCAAGTCCCAAATCCATTTCACCTTACTCACAGCTGTTGTGACTACCAGTGAAAATCATCAGTGAACTATAGAAAAATAAATAAATAATTTCAATTTTAAGACTATTAGAAACGGCCTTGAATCCCCTAACCCCTAAAGTCTAGATACATAAAAGCTTTTCCCTACCTCCAGCCACATAAAGCTTCTTTTAGTTTCCCTTTTCCTTTTGAACGGTCCTATTTCTACATTCTTTATCTGATGCTTGAAGTGTCTTCTTTAAAGTATAACATCATTAATAGCAAGTTTCGTTGGTAAACTCCCTTATAAATTAATGGTACGTTCACAAGTTTGATTAAAATAAAAAATTCGGAGAGAAGAATTACTGAAATCAATCCTGTCTTAATTTTTCCATGACAACATTGCTTTTGCTGTAGATGTATTTGAACAGCAAACATGTTGCCAG
This sequence comes from Artemia sp. Kazakhstan ARC1039, assembly GCA_029168905.1. Lineage (NCBI taxonomy): Eukaryota > Metazoa > Arthropoda > Branchiopoda > Anostraca > Artemiidae > Artemia > Artemia sp. Kazakhstan ARC1039. The sequence continues at coordinate 19,831 of JAQQPU010001370.1, read as the reverse complement.
AATGGATTAGAACTTCTAGTAATACCACTGAATGAGTACTTCCTTGATTTCAGTTACTGTTGTCTATAAGTTATTATTCACTGTTTTCTAAGACATGGCTACACTAACCCTAGGGTGGTTGTTTACGGAAGATTAGGTGATGCTGGTCAAACAAAGAAATAAATTTGCAAACAACCAATTGGTCTATGGCAGGTATGAAGGAAAAAAAGAAAATATGAGTTCTTACGTAATATATTGACCACACTTTGCTCTTTATTTTGGTAAAATTCTACTTTAGCTACTTTTGACTATCTTAGAAAGGGGTTATGTTAAGAAAATGAAACTTTCAGGGATGAGTCTACAGGCTAAAGTATGTCCCGGGAAGGTATTTTTAAGTACCTACCTCCACTTCTTCTCCCTCTAGAGGGTCTTGACCTTTGATGACCTTTAAAAATCTGTGAGTTATAGAAGTGAAACCTTGCAAAATAGATCTTCTGTTTAAATGAAGCATAACAAAATTGTTTTCAGCTTCACAACTTTGCTCAATCCCAATTTATAAGGTTTTAAAGATATGCAAATACTTTTCCTAAATTTTGGAATTAAAACATTGATATGGCTTAAAATGCTGCTTAAATAACTAAAATTGCATTTTCAGAGCTAAAGCCAGAGAGAAAGACACTGATAACTGAAAATTAAGGTAAAATGTTGTTTTGTCAAAATTTCAATGGGTACACAAATATCATGTAGGCAAATTTCAGGACCCTCTAGGGGGAGAAGGAGTGGAGGTAGGTACTTCAAAATACCTTCCCAGGACATTCTTTGGCCTGTAGACCCATACCTGAAAGTTTCATTTTCCTAACCTAAACCCATTCCAAGATGGCCAAAAGTAGCTAAAGTAGAATTTTACCTTTATTTTTAATGAAACTGGTTTTGTGTGTCTGCTTGGACATAAACAGCTTAGCCTGAACAACCTAACTAGGCTAATATATTTTCATCATATTTTGGTATGTCTCATTAGTATTAACCTAACTTCCCTTCTTTTGAGTGGTTGCTATAACAAGGAAGTACCAAAACAACAATCAAATGAATATTCTGCTTGTATAAAAAAAAACACCAGAAAAAAAAACTAGAAACTAAGATATTATAAGAATATGTATAAAACTATAACAACCTAACTAATATACACATATATAATTAGTACTCACATATACAATTAACATCTATGTGTATAAAACCACAAAACTAACTGAACTATAGGATAAATTTATAATTTAAACTAAATTTAGGCAAAATAATCTGGTAAATTTTTACCAAATCATATTATTGACTTACAAATAAAGTGAATATACCCCTTGATGCCTTTTTTTTATGCTCTTTCCAAATATAATAATCATTTTTGTAGGAAATGAATTTTACCCCCACCCCTATATATACCAATTCAGGATATATATTTGCACATTAAGGGGGTTGGGGGCAAATTTTATGTCTGATGTAAATGGGAGGTAGGTTTAAACTTTACCCCCACCCCCCTAATGTGCGAATATATACCCTGAATTGGTATATAAGGGTGGGGGTGAAATTTATTTCCAACAAAAATGATTATTAAATTTAGAAAGAGCATAAAAAAGGCATCAAGTGGTATATATACTTTATTTGTAAGTCAATAATATGATTTGGTGAAAATTTACCAATGATCCTACAATTAGGTCTAGCATTTAATGCTGCCAATTTGTATTCAGTTAGGCTAATTGTAATAAGCTTAACCAAGTATAGGACATGTTTTTCATTATCCTGACCATTTTGTAAAGTTTAAAGAAACAGTGACCATTCCCAATTATAAAGGTCTCACACAATGGGCTATGGAGGCTGTAGAAATAATCAGGCCTAACAAAAAAACAACATACAGTATTTGCACAAATTTAGCAACCAATAAGGATGCTGGTAACTTAAATATTAATTATATTTACATTATTATTTAAAAAAATGAACCTATATTCAAAAACAAAGTCTTGAAAAATCTCCAATGAAATAGAATAAATTGAAAAGATTGACAGCTTTAAAGGCCAACTGTGGGATTACTTTGCAACAAAATCATTAAGTCCAGTTTAACTTTTAAATTGATAATTCAGTTACTTTTGTGGTTTTATGGACATAGCTGGTAATTGTATGTGTGAGAATTGATTGAATATATATTTGTTAAGCTGTTTTAATTGTGTATATATTTTAATTATATTATATTAATTTAGTTTTAGATTTTAGTGTTTTTCTTTCTTTCTTTCTTGTTTTTTTCACTATACTAAAGATACCTTTTTGTATACAGGCAAAATATTCATTTAATTGTTGTTCTCTTCTTTTCTTTCTTACTGCACATAGACCCATTTGTTGTTTCCAGATTTATTTCTTTGTTTTGTCATGATTTGCCAGTTTGGCTTTAAATCTTTTATAAGAATCATATTGTTCTTAAGTGAGTTTTTTTGTCACATAATCCCCATCAATAAATAAATAAAACCCCCCCAAAAAAACAGAAATTACAATAGATTAGCAAGTCAATTTCAAAACAAGCAAAAATTAACATGAATAGGGTTGACAACCCCCATGCCTTCTCAAGGCCAGAATGTAATATATGTACTTTGCTGTAAACAAACCACATAAAAATGTTTTCAGGTTTTTGACTTTAATCATTAAAATATTATTAAGACTTTTAGGAATAAATATCAGTATATGTATATTAAACTGACAATCCATGGTCTTTTTTTCATTAAAATGCAAATTATATTCTGGTCTTGAGAAAGCATGGGGGTTGTCAACCGTATTCATGTTAATTTTTGCTCTTTTTTAGTTTGACTTGCTTATTTATTGTAATTTCTGTTTGTTTTGGCTTCCATTCATTTATAGATGGTGATTTGTGGTGGTTTTATGCTTGGAAGATTATTTGACTTTATTTCTGCTTCTTTTTGGTTTAATGGAGCTCTTTACTTTTCTTTGAAAACTTGTTTAATGGAAAAAAAGTTTTTTTTCAATTAATTTCTGTTTGTTTTTTATTGACATAGTCTTTTTCATAGAAAAATAAAATGTGTTATACCTTTTTTTTTCCAGTCAAATCAATAAGTTGGCTTGTAATTACTAAGTTGGAGAAGCTTTTTTTTTTTTTTATCAATTTTTAATCCTAACACAAATTATATTGTTTAATTTAGTTTTATACCTCCTCATTTTCATCTGAAAAAAACCTATGTCATTCCCAAAAAGTTCAATCTAGGTTCATTAATAACCTGGATACTCTTACACTCTTTTGATTTATTTAAATTTTAAGAGCAGATGTATTATGTTAAATTGCATCTTCTAGCTACTAAGGTTGAAGGACTTGTAGATGTTGCCAGGTAACATTGACTTGATGATCTTCATGTCACAGTTCATGAGTGGATCATCACTATTTACATATATGCAGGACAGTTAACACAATTTATAACATAACAACAGGACAGTTAACACAGTTTTATATCATGGTTCATGAGTTGATCATCATGGTTTACATATATACAGGACAGTTTGGTTTCCTTGCTGGATGTCACTAGATGAATTGGTGGCCAGGCATGTTTGGGGGGTAAAGGGAGCAGGTGGCACCTAATAGATGCTGCTTGATAATATTGGTTTGTCCCACAGAGTCTTCAATGATTTGCCACTCAAATCACTGTCAACACTAATCTTGAAGCTATCAACTGATCTGGCCAACATAGTAGATTTGCTGAGTGAATTTCACACTGGAACAATGTGATTGGTGAAGAATTTGAACTTTCTACTAAATTTTTGATGTAGTTTTATGGGATTTCCTTGTGTTCTGGTGTATTCACTGGGATTCAAAATGGGCTTAATGGTGTCACTGGTCATCTTCTTAAATGCAAGGATGACATCTCCTCTCTTTCTATGGTAGGCTAGGGTAGGCAGGTGAAGCTTTTCTAGTCATTGCTAGTAGGAGATTTTTTTTTTTTGGCAAAAGGGAGCTTGGTTGCTCCGTGCTGGACCTTCTCAAGTATTTCCATGTCACACTGTAAGTGTGGGTTGGCAACCAACATGTTAACTCAAGATGAGGATGAACAAGGGCTGTGTAAAACTTCTTGATAACTCTTGGTTGGCAACTTGTCACTGAATACTTGATGAAACCAAGGACCTTGTTTGCCTTAGCTGCTTGGTTCCAACATGACTATGAAATTTAAGCTTATTGTCAATGATTACCCCAAGATAATACTCTTCCTTGGTACTCTGAACTGGCATATTGGCACCTGCAGAGTCAATCATGTGATAACTGTGGCAGGGATTGCTTGGATCAAGATGAAGGACTTTGCATTTGCATGGGTTGAACTCAAGCGTCCGATTTGTCACCCACAGACAGAGGTTGTTTAGATCTTCTTGCAGAGAAGAGCAATTTTCTGTTGAGGCTGCTGGACCAAAGAGTTTAGAATCATCTGCATACAGTTCCAAGCCATTCTTGACCACATCAGGAACAGCATTTACATAGATGTTAAACATTGTTGGGCCTAGTTTGGTCCCTTGGTGGGCACCATTCTTAATTTGAACTGGCGTGGAGTAGATGAGGTCACCTATTTCATCCTATACAGCAACAATCTGGATTCTGTTGGATAGGAAGCTGTGAATCCACTCGGCAACATCATTGTCTATGTGATATTCTGACATCTTGATCATCAGGTAGCAGTGAGACATTTTATCAAAGGCCTTAGCTTGATCCAGGAGGAATATGTCAACTGGAAAACCCTGTTCCAGCAGATCATGTATGGATTCATAAGCTAGTGTTAGATTTGTTTTGATAGACATGCCTTTTCTGAAGCCATGCTGACCACCAAAAAGAAGGTCATTCTTGGTCATATGTTCTATGATTGCATCACTGACTGTCCCTTCAATAAGTTTGGCCACAACCAAGGTGAGACTAATAGGTTGATAGTTCTCAGGCTGGGTTCTAGATCCTTTCTTGAATATTAGAGTATTTATGACTGTCTGCCAATTTATAGGTAGGCTACTAGTCTGAAGAGACAGACAGCTTGAATAGCAAACAGAGTGGCTTGGCTACTGTATCTGCAAGTTTTTTAAGGAGCCTGGGATGTATACCATCTGGACTTTTAGCTTTCCATCTGGAAAGATAGCTTTAGCTTTCCATTTCTATACCATCTGTACCCTTCTGTGTGTCTTGACAATGACATACACTGAATGTTGAGAGGAGAGTGACCCATGGTTTCACTATAGACATTTGGTTTTGTTCTTGTGTTATAACGTCAGTGCTGGAAGTTTGTTTATAATACTCCCATTTATACACTGAATTTTGAGAGGAGAGTGACCCATGGTATCACTCTAGACATTTGCTTTGGTTTTGTTCTTGTGTTATAATGTCAGTGCTGGAAGTTTGTTTATAATGCGAGTGGTTCTTATTTGTTTATTATCTTTTTTTTTATTTTCTTATTTGTGTGTTTAGTTGTCATGTTTTTTTTATGTGTGTTTTTCTTAAAAGAATTTTTTTTTCATTTTTTTTTCTGTTGAGAAAGGCTCCCAAACCTGGGGCTGAAATATTCAGAATATATTTTTAATTAAAGTGTTATTTTGTTTTTCACTGCTTTGTTGAAATTAAAACCCATTTTTATCGCTTAATTTTTTGCTAATTGTGTGATATAGGTGTCTTTATAAACGTTGCCTGGAATGGCCCACTTTGTTTAAGCTTTGATGGTCCAGCAAAGATTTCTTTGTTGTTAGTGTTAGTGTTGTCAGCATTTGGCCAATTCAAAATTAATATACCAGTTTAATCCACTTTAAAAAAATTTAGTTTTGACTATCCTTTCTCTTGAAAGTCCAGAATTCTTGAAATATTTGCATGTTGTACTTAAGATTATTAGAAGTTTGTAACACCAAGGAGTGTTATATGTTTCATTAGCATTTTGGGTGGGATTGGGTGGTATAGGAATTCCATGCTAATTAGGGAGGGGCTCAGAGAGAATCTCTTGTATTTTACAGATTGGGGTATATTTGACAGAAAACTTGTATAAAATTTACTAAGAGAGGGTCAAATGCTTTAAAATATGAACATAGCATGAGGCCAAGTGGCAGTTCCTCAGATGATGAAAAAATCTAGCGTCTAGCAAAAAATCAGTAAAACTACAATAAAAAACAGCCTTTTTGAATGTTTTTTAGTGTTTAATATTATTGCAATTAATAATCATCAAAACCTCTTGTTGTTGAGAAAGTACCCATAAATTCAACAACTATGTTTTTGTCAGAGAACCCTTGAATTTCGATACTATGTGTTTCTCATCTGTTTTACATGTTCAGTGAAGTTTTGACAGAGTCACCTATATTTTGACAGGGCCTGTTGCTGTATGTCGAAAATTTCGACAAGGTTACTACAAGATATTCTCAAAAGAAATGAATCTCATAATAGAAGACAATATCAACATTTGAATTTGGCGTAAGGAACATTTTTAGTCTGTCTAGTATTCCACTATATCAGACGAGAATTTTCAACACTTGGAATATAGTTTTGTCAATATAATATTAGCTGCCATTTTAACTTAATTTTATCAAGAAAAAACCAATATGGCTACATTTTAGAGAAGATCAGATGTATCTTGATGCATTGGTGCTGATCCCAATCTTTTTTTTTTATTAAAAAATAACGAAGTAATGAGAGTTTGAACATTACATAGTTAAAAGATTGTTGGGAGCTCATTTTGTATTGAAAACAGGAAACTGATTGAACTGAATATTCTTATCTGGGCATATCTGATATAGTGTTCATGTTTCGCATTGTCAAAATGTAACAACAACTTCAAGAGATTTTGTTCCAAGTCATTACTAAGCAGAGTTATCGTTTTTTGAATGAAAATTTTGACAGTGGTTCCAAAATTGCACTGTCAAATCATCAGTGCCTTTACCCTAGCAGTACCAGCAGTAATAGTGGTAACAGTAGCCTATTAGTAGTAACAGTAGAATTAATGGTAGTATTCTTAGCTTTAGTGGTAAAAGTAGTAGTAGAATTAATGATAATAGTAGCAGTAGTAGTTGTATGAGCAGAAGTAGTAGCAATAGGATGCAAATATTGTCTTTTGGTTAGTTCAACATCCCCTGTAAGTTTCAACTTCACACACCAAACTGTTCCTAAGGTATTGCTGATGTGTCCCTTTGACAACATGCATACAGACAGTGTGTTGTGATTCAGTTCACCTTCCCCTCTCAAAATTCCCCAAAAATTTCACCTTCATACCCTTTGGGCATAGTTTCAATAGTAGTCACAGTAGTAGTATCAGTATTAATAGGAATAGCAATAGTACTAATAGCAACAGTAGTATTAATGCATTGACTTTCGGTCATTGAACATCCCTCTCATCAAGTCCTGGAAGTTTTAACTTACTACAATAAGCCATTGCTATGACATTGCTGATATAATAATATAATATAATATAATATATATTGAAAACTCGTCGTATACAATAAATGTACAATGATAGAGTATACAAAAATGCGAAAAGAGGAAACAAAACGATAATATACTAAAGATAATATACTCCTTTTGATAACCTGTATATTTGTATACTTCTTGAAATTTTCACCTCAATGCTCTTAGCCTTACAAGTAGTTGTTATAGAATTAGTAGTGGTAAATATAGCAGTGGTAGGGGTAGAAATATTAGCTGTAGCATGTACATATTGCCTTTGGTCAATTGATCTTCCCCTTTAAGCATTTTCTGAAAGTTCCAACTTAATATGCAAATCTGTTCATGCAATACACTTTTGACAATGTCCATGATCATAGTGTCTTTTGACTTAGTTCAAATTTCCCCCCTCAATATTGTAAATGTAGTAGTGTGGTAGTAATAGTAGTGGTAGCAGTGGTATTGGTGGTAGTTTTAGTAGTAGTAGTATGCAAATATTGCCTTTTGGTCAGTTGATCATCTCTCTTATCATTTCCTGAAAGTTCCAAATTAATAAACTCAGTCATTTCCAATTTACACCCTTTTGACAACCTGTATACACATAGCCTAATGTGTTTTGATTTTGTTCAACACTCCCTTCAATTTTGTTTCTTAAAGACTCACCTGAATACCCCTGCTTTTTTTGGAAAGTAAAGGTCAAACATTTATACCTTTCTCAATAACATATACTGTATGTAAACAATGAACAAATTGCCTATCTTAGTGCCCTTGCCCTGAGGGCTGGTCATACAGAATTTAGAGGAGCTTCATTTAATTGGAAATTGGAAGTTTTAGTTGCCTTTTACATAGTGAAGGCTGGTTTTGGATATTTCGCTGGTTGTGGTGGCTCTTTGGATATTTCCAGCCAGTGAAAATGCAAAAATGCAATGCAAATATTTTGGAAACCTCTGCTCAGTCGTCTTCAATGCAAATTTTAACCATTGCCTCAAATGAGCCATAAACCTTTATAACTATAGGAAAGATACAACCATTCCCATACTGGGGTTTATAGAATCTACTGTTCTTGTGGTCACTTCTATATTCACATAACTCAACAATAATTGGGAGAGAGGATGTTGGAACACGAATCTTCAATTGAAAAAGCCATGAGGCTATGCCAAAGGTCCAAAATTTTTGATACCATCTTTGTCCAACATGTGTACAAAAACCCACACTATTTCATTTTGTTTTAATATATCTCCATAATTGCCTCTATAAAAGGTCTATTGTAAGTTTTGAGAGAGGTAGTTGAAATTAAGAAACAGATACACTAAAAATTAGCCCTTAATAGAGATTTATAATGACCTTATTTTATCACTTTTACATCATAATATTTTGCAGTGTAATAAAATCTCATATGATTCCAGACCTGGTAAGTAATTGGCTTTTAAAAAGGCATTAAATGATATGAACTTGGATTTAGTTTCTTAAATTGCCATTCAATATCAGATTTTTTATTCAGTTACCCTTTTACCATTTCATAGAAGGGTCTATTTTTATTCTAGCAGTGGTCAGCTCTTATTTATTTAGTGGTTGTTTTTTTATGGTCTTTTCTTATTTTTCTATCTTTGGACAGAGGATGACTGAGCAGAGGGATTGGCCATAATAGTTGCATTGTAACTTTCCCTGGCTGGAAATATCCTCGTTTTTTCTTCTACTTGAGCATTTTCTCATTTTGTCATGCTTAGCCAGTTTAATCTTAGAAATCATTTTGAATTTTAAAGGCTGATTATATTACAATTGCTGCACTAGTCTTGCTAAGCCAAATTTCTACCCCAGTCATACTTTCAAACAAGCACTAAAAAAAGCAACAACAACAAATATGATAAGACTGTTCATTATAAAAATATAGGTACATAAGTCAGCATGTTGACAAAATTCTGCTAAATTTTGTTAGCCAAATGTTTGGTAAATTTTGTTAAGGAAACAAATTTTTTAAAGAATTGGGGGGACAAAACTCATTAATTGGTGATGAGATTTTTCAAGGGGGAGATCAAAGCATACAGAAAAATATAGATATGTAATTCAGCATGTCAAAAAAAAAAAACAGGTAAAACCAATTGCATTACTAAAGGAGTTAAACCTGTTAATAAAAACAGATAGCTGGTATAGAGGAAATTGAATAAATAGAAATAGAAAAATTGAAAAAGAGGGAGCTGTTGAAATTGAAAAAGAGGGAGCTGTTGCCAATCTTTGTTAACTTTTTTTTAAGGAGACAATAGTTTTTAACGAACTTACAGTATAAAAATAGTGGAAAGGATGTGAAAGTCATTATTTTATGTTACTCTTGTCAAATTTGTCTAGGGCCAAGTTTAGAGTAAAAATATCATAAAAGAAATGCCAAAAAAAAGAGCCAGACCAAAAAAGAAAATGAATCAAAAATTATAATCAATAATCATTTGTCAGTCAATAAGTAAACTGGGAAATATTAATTAAAAAGTTAAATAGCTAAAAGCTGGCCAAACTAAACTAAAAAAAAATACATATAAAAAAAATTTAAAAGGGACACTAAAAAAAATGAGGGAGCCAAATCATGCACACAAATACAAAAATCAGGGCAGCACTTTTATCCACTAGAAAAAAAGAAAAAAATAATGAAGGGGACAAAGGTTTTGTTCATGCATGGAAGTAAAAAGCAAGGCGGGGACACGATAGGAATGGGTTCAGAAACAGCTCATGGTGGCTGGATAGGGAGTGCTGCTTAGGAAAAATGTTCTCCATGCAAGGGTTTGCTATTGCTTTTTTTTGGAAAACAGAGGCACAACATAGCTCTCCTGCACTCCAGTGTTTCCAACCTTGCTTCTCTTACAAGCAGAGACTAGTGCACCTTGCCTTATTCTCTGTTTACTATTTGCTGGGCTGTTTTTTGGATGGATTGAATTTTTTATGACTATGTGGGAGATGCCAGGGTGTCAAACTGGACAAGCATTCAAGATGCTTGCCGACAAAGAAAGTATAAATCATTAAGGAATGGGAAGAGGGGATGCCAAATTTTCTTAGAAGGTTAAGGAGAGAGAAAGATGCATTAGCTCTTTGGATGATATCCTTAACATGGATATCCCGCTTTATATTAGACGAAATTGTGATGCCAAGTTATTTAAAGGAGGGTACACAAATTTCAGGAGGGATAGGATTAAAAAACAGCGCAGGATTCAATTTAACATATTGGCATTATCGTGGATTTGGAGGGGGTTTAGTTTCATGTCGAAGTCCAAGGCATCATCTGCTATATCATTGCAGATCCATGCTCTTAGGGTTGCTCACTAAATTTCTGAAGCGAAGTTTCAACAACTATTAGGTCATCAACAAGTTTTCGACTGTCAGGAAATTCCTCTGAAAGGAAGCTACTCAAACCAATAATAAAAAAAAAAAATGGGAAATCCTAAGGAGGAATGCTTGTTTTTCTTCAGGTCCCAATTCTAAACTCTACCTTGGACAGGGAAACAGAAGGAAAAGAACAGGAAAGGTTATCTGTAGATAATTGGTAAGACAATGCTGGAAGGGTCTGGAAGTAAGGAGCCAGTTAAGATTATTTGCAGTAACATCAATTGACTCAGGTAGGTTGGAGATAAGCTGATCTAGCGTCCTGCCATACAGTATTTTAACCTTGTAATACACATATTTTGGTTTATTAGTAATTAATTCTGTGACCTTATTTTTGTAGTAGGAATGAGCTAATTTACGAATTTCTCTTTTTGTGTTTCCTTCCTTTATTAGTTTCGTGCAATTACCATTTTTGCAAAAATTTGATTTTCTTCTATTTAGTGTTTTCACAGGTTGATTAATGAAGGGTTTATCACTGGAGCACTTTTTAAATCTTTTTTCTGGGACACAAAATAAATATTTTTCAATTAGATTTTGTGGAAAGTAGCGATTTTTCCATCAAGATATTGTAAATTGCATATATTTGATCAATCTTCATTGTTCACTCAAATACTATAAGGAAGAAGGCCAGAATTTTAAAGAGGGTGGTAAGAGCCATAAGTTATAGAGAAAGAATGCCTAGAATTTGAAAAGGGGGATAAAAGAAGGAAAAGATGATAATTAATGACCAATAGGGGCAAAGCTGGGGAGTTGGGAGGGACTGTAAAAATCATTCATTTCATTTATGATGACATAATGAAATATGTTTCCCATAGTAGTTAGTCTTTGAACAATGTGCTTTACTTTAAGAGAGGAGAAAATGTAGCAAATATAGATCCATCCGTGTTTAGGTAGTTGGCATCTGTAGCGATGAAAGTTTAATTGGGTGTGGCCATATAAATGTGGCTAGAAAGATATTATTAGCTATAAAAGAAAGGGACTGGGCTTAATTGTGGTCATAAATATTGACCGCGTCAAATCTAATATCGTACTTTAAAACTGCGAACTTACATCTTATAAGTTCTCCGATAGCGCCGCTTATAGCGCCAAAGATTGTGCCATCGAGCCCTGCGCCACAACAATGGGGAGTGAAGTAAATTTGTATCCGCGCCACCCTCAATTATTGAGAGAAAATAACATGTGTAGCCATATAAATGTGACCTTTTCTTCGAGCGATCTGAAGATCAGATTCCCTGGGAACGTCCTTGGAGATTTTGCGAACTAATTGCCTGTTACTAGACTAGATGCAGACATATAAAGTGAAATAAACACAGGTAAAAAACAATAGATTTATTGAGACTTACATATTTAAGTGAACAGCAGTGAGTCACTTCAAGCGACAACAATGGTGACTGAGATACAACAATTAAAGAATTGCAAAGATCGTACGCCGAAATAATTCCATCTAAGTGGTCCTGATTCTGAATTACGAATCTATTCAAAAAGCACTTTTTCCCCACTATCAAATGTAGTTTTTTTTCTGCGCTGTGAGAACTGGTTCACCATTGGCTTGAGTGGCCCAAGCATGCGAACCCTTCGTCCAATAGATTGTTTTAAATATTTCTGATGATTCAAACGTTCGCACGGTTCTTATCATTTAAACTTCCTTAGAAATATTGTGCGTAGAACCTTTTTTATTGCTCACTGTCTTAGCGAAATCCAAAGCTTGGATAGCGCCGTTCTTTGTCTGAGGCTAACTGCGGTTTTTTTCTCTTTGCTGATTAAGGACTTTTCATTTTTGAAACTAGATTTAGCTTAATTATAGGAGTCGGAATTATCTTTAGAAAGAAGGAACTTTATTTTGGTATTTTAAATACATCGTGTTTTATTCCCGGTACATATTACCCTTCCCATCAATTAATGACGTCCCGTCATTAGTACTTGCTTGCCTTTGGGCTTTTAAAATGTTCGCAATTTATTAACTATTTCTTCTATATAATTATTTTATATTTATGTTATGGCTTAATCAGGAGTGCTAAAAATTTTCTCTATTACTTTTCTTATTTTATTCTACGTCCCTATCTAAAATTCATCTACCGGACTAAGATTTATTCATGGTCCTAGGCTAGCTACTATACTAAAGATTTTTTTCTTCTAAATCTAACACTGATTACTTTTACATTTCCAACAAGGTTGGGGCTATTCTACGATCACATTTTTTTTTAATTCACTTTTTACAAGGTTTTTTTTTTGATTTTGCTGTTAATATGGCACACTACTTTCTATCTATGCTACATTAAATGAATAGCTCGACAACGCTACACATAACTCTATCTGGACATCTAACATTACATATAAGAACGATTTACCACACACACTATTGGGTTTACCATATTCACTGATAACATTAAAACACTTTCACTGGGTATGTTTGCTACGCAATGTTAATGATAGGATATTGGGATTTTTGAGCTATCAAAGTTGTTAAGAAGTAACATATATAAATTCACATCTATTTTATCACCATTCGAGTCTTTAGTGTACTCAATCCTTCTGTTTTAGATTATTGTCCTTCACTCTTATCGTCTTGGCAAAATTTCTTAAAGCACTTACGTTATGGTTTCTTCATGGGACAGTTCAAGCACGATTGTGTTCGCACGACAAGCTTTCTCTAATTGTCAACTGGGAAATGATGCTTCCAACTAAAGGTGTTGGAATATGCTATCAGGGTTCATTCTCACCTGCTTTTTGATAGTTCATAGGGTGCCTTATCATTAAGGGGTCGAACACTGGGAGTGCGTTTATTTTCTTCTTAGCATATCGTTTTTGGGATATTTTGAGGCACATAGAGAATGTATTCTCGCACAAAATTGTTCATTTGTGTCTCTTATAAAATTGTTAGCTCATGGCTTGCATCTATTAATCTTTGAGGTAATTCCTAGGTTAATCATGGGGGAATTGAAGTTTGGGTTTGGAACAGGTCGACATCAAACTATAGTGACTCCTTCAACATATTGTCTTTAACTTGTGGGAGGGTTATATTGTCACTGAGGGGATGGTCACTGGGGTTAATTTTGGTTTCCAGGTCCATTGTTCAGAAATTATCTCGTAACATTTATGGGATAACAGAGATATGAACTTTCCACACAGAGGGGATAGGATGTATTCCGAGAGATGGTCGAAAGGGATTCGACGCGTAAGTCTGTGACACATAAATAGTTTTTGGGGTCATCAAATATCATCACTATACAGTCAAATGGTTCTTGGGTCCATAATGATTATCAAAGGCGATATTTATGTATTTATATCTTGTACTGGTCGATGGGGTTCTCAGAATTTATGTGATTATATAGTTCGATAATGCGCTGGATACTGAGATTCAAATATAATGTTACCTGATTCGTAATATGGTTCATGGTCGAAGAAACAATGATCGAAGGTAACTGTTGTTTTCATTGACGAAGCTGGGATGAAAATTGCCTGGAGTGTATGGTGAGTACTCTTCGTTGGTTGAGGTATGATGAAAATAGATGCTACTAGGTTGTATCTGCACTGGGCAACTCATTGTAATGGTCGATATCTGATGTGTCAATCCACTTCCTGTAATAAAAATAACGAGGCAGAATCACACGTTCTTTAAAGTAAATACTCATAGTACAAATAAGTCACGTATTGATTGGGTACATGAATTTTACGCTATGAGACAGAGTTAAGTAAATACACTAATATTAGTACAGAAAACGAAATCTTTTATCGTGTTGGTTATAATAAAACGACATAATTCCCATTGGGAAATTCAATACATAGAAGTTTCTTCTAAGTTGTTATAGCCTAACGACGATATAAAAGATTAATTCTTTAACTTTGAGTGTGGTCTCTTATTATGCTTTCTAATATACACTACTACATACACTTTATTTTAACTTCTTTCAACACTTAGTTCATTTTGCATTAGATTTAAAATCATCATTTAAACAGAGTATATGCTACATGATTAATTTTTGAGGTCTAATTTTACAACATATTTCATGCCTGCATTGTTCACGCACGTCCGTGCTGTTTAAGAAACGCATGTTGCAGCGTCATAACCACACGGTTTTACGTAAACGATACTACAATGAGGGAACAAGACATAGCAAGGACGAGTGGAGACCTCTATACCCGCTCGTTTTCTAATGTCTTCCCTTTGTCTTGGCCTAGACGTTCTCATTGGGTTCCGGGTTTAACCTCTGCAATTCAGCTGTTTCCCCGTGTTCTTCTCTTGGTTTTCGCCTTCTTAGTCTCAGGATTTTTCCGTAATTACAAGTCAATAGGGTTCTTATGGTCAGGGAAGTCGCGAATACGAAACATACGGCCAATAGTATGTTCCACCAGAAATTGGTCGATTCTTTGAGTTCATTCGTGTTTCTTTCTAGTCTTGTTACTTGTTGAAACAAGGTCTCGAAGGGTTTGGGGTCCAATTTCATAAAGATCTTCCATGCGTCATGGCTAGCTAGCTATGAATTATCCTGCTTGGATATTACTCCATGTTTTACAATATCTTGGACCACTGTGTGAACAACGAGGATTATGATGATATTCTTAAGCATCATCTTATTTTTTGTTTCTAGAATTAATTTACCATTAATTTTACCCATTTTTTTTGCAAAATTCGTTTGTTTACTACTTTGTTATTATTATATATTTTTTTTTCAAAGGCACTTTAATTTTTACTTAGGTTATTTCTTATTATGTAATCATTTTGTGGCATTGGCCAAAGAAAACTGATTTGTAGGCGTAAGACAGAATAAATATTTTATGATTAGATAGGTTAGGAAAGTAAAGTTAGGACTCCCGAGCTTTATTCTGGTCGTGATATACCTCTATGACTGGTTGAGATATAACTTTAAAGCGTGGCTAGTAATCGTTATACAATTTAATTTTACATTATATTTCTCGAGTAAGAAACACATGAATAAGCAAGCGTGCAGCACGTAATTACACTGGTATCCTTTTTTATGTATAGGCCTAAAATAATTATAATCTGCACTAAGACAAAATATTTCATATAATTAGACGCTTCTGTACTGGTAATTTCTTGTTTTGGATAATATCCATCTTGGTTAGGACATGGGTCGATTTTTCATAGAAAATCCGAGGGCGAGCACGCCCACAGCACATTAAAAGCTGCATGGGCTTTGAGTTCCTCCCCAGGCTTCCCACAAAACGTGGTCCAACACCACTTGTCGTTTTCAGTCGACCACGAGCTTCCTACCATTGGTTATTTTCTGTTCCCACCTTTCTCTCTGATCACCAATGTTTTGACATCACTCGTATTATTATTATTATTTTTTTTTCATTAATATTGACTTGGTTAACTTTACTTGCACACTGTTAAATTTATTATGGTGTTAAATTTATTATCTTTGAAATTTGTCTTTACATAAATTAGGGATATTTCCATCTGTCAGGTTTTTTAACCGTTCTGCCTGACTGTGTCGTTATTTTCTCCTCTGTTTCTTGCGGTTTTTTCTTTTTCGGTTTTTCTAGCGAAATAAGGTCGAACTTTTTGTATTGTTTTTTCAAAAATTCTTGCCGTTTTAATTTCGTTTGTTTCCCGTGTGTGGCTGCTGAGGTCGGTCTTGATTTTCCTATTTCTTTAGCTACTATATGGTCTGATTGGCCGTCAGACTCTTCAGAACTGGTTTCCGATGAATCCGGATTAGAACTTTTAGAGGTGGCACTTTTTGAGGTATCACCTGCCCTTCCTTCGTAAATTTCTACTCCTCTGGAAGTAGAAAGTTTATTCCCTAAGTCCTCGTCTTGAGTCTTCAACTCTGGAGATTTGAAAGATTCTTGGGAGCTTTGGGAGGAATCAAGAGTTTTTGCGGGGTTCCTCCACTGTTTGAATGCCATGTCCTCAGGGGGATGGGGCATTTTTTGCACTAGGGTCTCCCTCCATGAAGTCCACTGTTTAGGTTTGACCTTGGATACAGTTATATCATGATATTGACCTTGCTGGTCATCCTTGGGAGTTTTATTCTCGGGCAATGTACTTTGACTCGTTTTTATGGGAAAATTTAATAAATCCATAGCTTCTCGCAGGTTTGTTTTAGTTAAATCTTTGGGGAGAGTTTTCTTTACCGTAATACCGGGGGTTTCTACAGCTCTGTTTAATTCTTCCTGTAAAGACAGGGACCTTTCTATTGGTGTTGCAGGGAAAACCATATCGTCCGGAAATCTTTTGGGGGGACAAGGGGTCGAAATTCTATCGTTGAAAAATTGGGTTTTTGGAGATATTGTATAATCTAAATCTCCTGCGCTCGCCGATGAATAACTTTTTGGATCTTTTGGTGTTTTTATTTCAGGAAAAAATCCTGGTATTAGGGATTTTTTCTTAGGAATAACTAGATTTTTCATTGCTAAGAATTCTTCAAAGTTTTTCTCATCACTGTCATTCTCGAAATAGTCTTGCTTGAAATTAAAGGGTTTTAGCTCTGCCAATCTTGATCTAGGGGGCTCATTTTCTGCATCTCACGAATCAGTGGAGGAGGGATGTGATACCCATCTCTCTGGAAATTTGGCTCTTTTTATTCGGCTAACATGCGCCTTGTAAGTTCTTCCACTATCGGGGTTTTCCATTTTAAAAGTATATTCGTTATCGTACTTTTTGACTATTCTGTACGGTCCAGAATATTTGTTGGAAAATTTTTTGCCTTCCGTTTTTGCCTCGTTCTTTAGGTAGACGCAGTCTCCTACTTTGAAATCTATACTCCTCTTGACTTTGGGTTGATTTCTTAGCTCTTGGCTTATTTTACATTTTTCCAACTCTTGCCTAACTATTTTATAATTTTTCCTCATCCTATTTATGAATTCTTGTTTGTAATTTTCCGAGTTATTATAATACTGCCGAGATTCAATAATCTCATTATACGGGATTCTAAAATCACGACCAAAGGTAAATAAAATGGATTGTCTTTGGTTGTTTCTGAATAAGCAGTGTTGATTACGTTAGTTAAATAAGGTAAGAATTGATCCCAGTCGTTCCTATTGTCTTTTGTATAAATACTTAGTACGTTCGAAAATATTTTGTGCCTATTTTCTATTTTACCATTAGCTTTTGGGTGGTTTGGAGCTGTCACCATTTTCTCTATATTAAGAAAACTCATTAAATCTTTTGTTACTTTTGAAAGAAAATTGCTTCTGTTGTCACTCAAAATTTTATTTGGAACGCCAAATTGTAAAAATAATTTCGCTAACTCCTTACTGGTGGCATAAGCACCTTGATTTTTTAATGCTTTTGCAAAAGTAAATCCTGAAAAATGGTCTATAACTGAAAGAATACAAGTATGGCCTCGGCTAGAAACAGGCAAGCCTCTGATCGTTCCGTATAAGTCAAATGAGATAGTATCGAAGGGGTACTTTGCTACCGGGACCCTTCCCATTGGAGGATTAGGATAAGCTGGAGGGATTTTTCTTAAGTTACACGCTTCGCATGTACTTATAAATTCTTTAGGTTTTGTCATTGCCGACGGCACGTAAAAATATTGTTTTAATTTATGGAACGTTTTCATTACTCCTAAATGTCCACCTATATCTGAATGAAAATATTCAAATGCAGGCACTATTAAGTTTTGTGGTAATACAGGTATTATTGAAGTTTGATTTCTTTTTGTCTCAGCAGTCACGATTCTACACCGTATTTCTTCATCAAGATCATAGTAAAAATTATCTATCTCTTTTCTAAGAGTTTTGAATTTGTCTGGTAACGCATCGTCATTCACAAAAAAATTAATAAGCGCCGAACACATATCGTCCTTTTTTTGCTTTCTTTTTATATTTTCTAACGACAAGGGACAATAGTTAACCTTATTTTCCTTTACTGCGTCTTTGACTATGTTTTTCTTACATTTGTGTTTGCTCTTAACATTGATAGCGTTAACTTCATTTTCTTCAGCTTCCGACGGAATATTTTCTGGGTATCTACTCAAAAAGTCGCAAGCTGCGTTTTGTTTACCTTTTAAATGTTCAAATTCGTAATCTAGGTCTTGGATTTTCATAACCCATCTAGCTAGAATGCCCGTGGGGTTTTTAAATGTGCGCAGGTACTGCAAGCTTTTATGGTCTGATCGTAGTATAAATTTTCTACCAATTAAATAGTGTCTAAATTTGTCCAAGTGGTGGATTATAGATAATAATTCTAAGTTTGTGGCGGAATAACTACTTTCGCCTTTTGATAAGGTTCTACTCGAATAGCATGTAACTTTTTCTATTTTTTTTTATTAGAAGGTCCTTGTAAAGGATCAGGGTTTCCCATGGGAATTATTTGCGAAAGAATAGCCCCAATGCCGTTTGAACTAGCATCGGTTGTAACCACAAATTCTCCGTTTTCGAAATCAGGAAGTGATAATATTGGTTCAGAAGTGAGTGCCTTTTTGAGACGGTCTAGGGAAGTTTGAGCTTCCTGGGACCAGGTAACATTTTGGGAGTTCCCTTTAGTTAATTCCGTGAGGGGTTTTGCAATTTGGGCGTAATTGCGCACGAATTTTCTAAAGTAGCCAGTAAGACCTAAAATTCCTCTTAATTCTTTCATAGTTCTGGGGGGTTTGAGGTTTTCAACACATTTTATTTTATCAGGGTCTGGGGATATCTCTCCTTGTGTTACTACTACTCCTAAAAATTTAATTTTAGGTTGAAATAAATTTACTTTCTCAAGCCTGCATTTTAAATTGCCTTGTCTGAACTTCTCGAACACCTTAGCTAATGTTGCTAAGTGTTGTTCAGTGTTTTCTCCCACGCATATGACATCATCAACAAAATGAATGATATTCTTTAATCCTCTTAAAGGGTGTAATAGGGGTCTACATAGCGTGCTTGAACTTGTTTTAAGTCCAAAAGGTACTCGTAAGTATTCATATGAACCACATTCAGATGCTGAAAATGCAGTTTTATGGACATCTTTTTCGGCTATTTTCACTTGGTGGTAGCCTTGGGTAAGGTCCAAAGAAGTAAAAATTTTGTTTTTGCTTGAAATTGAGTCAAGAATTTCATCTATTCTTGGTAGAGGAAATTTATCGCTAACTACTTGTTTGTTGAGGGCTCTAT
>JAQQPU010001369.1:47155-83289 GCA_029168905.1 Artemia sp. Kazakhstan ARC1039 | reverse complement strand
AAAAAAGTGTCCGGATCGGGATTCGAAGGGGTATTGTCCTCGTGGGGTCAATAGGGGCATCTCTACTGTCTCCTCCGATGTTTATACGATACCCCTTTCTGTATAAAACTTATATGCCCCCAATGCATAGCTTACAACTTTTGCCCTAAGGGCTATCGGGGGGAGGGATGTCATCCTCAAATACATAATTTCTAGACCTTTTAACTACGTTGAACAAAATGGATATCTCAAAATGTTGATCAGATGTGTTTGGGGAAATGGTGGGCGTAAGAGGGGGGTTAGTTGCCCACCAATCACTTTTGACTATTAAAAAGTGCACTAGACCTTTCAATCTCTAATCGAATGAACCCTTTTTGAAGTTTCTACGACAACTCCTTCCATACAAAGTGCCCTGGCCTAAAAGAAATAAATAAGTAAATAAAAACTAAATAATACATCGTGCTCACATCTCTCTTTGCTTAGGCAGTGCTATTGCGCTGGCTATGAAAGTATTGAAGGGACTACGACAGTTTTATCTTGTTTCAGATTTTGCATGCTAAGAACTTAGAGAAAATAGCTTCAACCCGATTTTTTTTTTCAACGCACATAAAAACTTTACCTTAGATCAACGATTCTAATTTAAAGAATATTTGTGAGAAGCTGAAAGTTGAGAGTATATTCTGGAACTTTTGGATGCAAAGCCATATTTTGCTTATTTAATTTTATGGCTCAATGTTCAACCTTGGTCAACAAAGATAAAAAATATATTTTGTCAAACCAATGCAAAAGCAACAAATTGGGTAAGCGTATAATTTATTAAAGGTCGGAAGCAGAGTTTACTTCCTAATTTTAAATTGGGCTGATTTAGCGAAACTATAAAAATGCAAAATTAATAAATTTCACATTTTACCATATCCGTTCCAGAACAATCACTTGGATTTCGGGAAGAAGAACGGAATAAGATTAAAATTTCGTGTTTGAAGCACGATTTTAGATTTTGGTTCGGCTTTAACTTGGCTTAATAACTAGGCATATATCTAGGAGACTTCCTTCGCAGAATTTGTGAATTGTACTTCCAAATTTCGGACCGTCACTACTGGATCTTGGATTTGGTATCAGATCAAAATTTCGAACTCTCTGAGATCCAAATGAAGCTCTCTGTTTTTTTTTTCTCGGTTTCAGTGTAATTTTTTTCGGGTTGCCCCCATCCCCCCTCGCTGTGACGTACCTGCCCGTTACAACGGATATAGAAAGCAGATTTAACTTGCATTTACATGCAATGCGGCTTCCATTGACAAATCTTATAATATTTAAGGCCTCCAAACTGAGTCTAATTTAAATGGTTTGCTTCTCTTTCTCTTCTACCAAACAAACTGAGTCCGAGCTTCTTCTGTGTTCTACTGCACACGAAAAACAAAAGCCGCTTCATTATTGTGACGTACACTGAGTTTAAACGTGTAACACCGTGATTACCGGTTGTTATTGATTACAGTTACATGTACCACGAAAGCACACACAAGGAAGGAAGCAAACGCTACTGTTTATTGATAATCAAGAGATTAAAAAATCAAACAGTTCGTGGTAACGAACTGTTCAAACAGCAACCCGGCTCAGTAGTAACCGAAACAATACAGAAGGAATTTTGATACCAATAGATACATTAAAAGAATCATTATTATTTCAAATATATAAATTTCATCAAGTTTAGTCTTACCCATCAAAAGCTAAGCGCCTGAGAAAATTTGCCTGATTTTCGAAAAAAGGAAGAAACACCCCCTAAAAGTTATAGAAGCTTAATGAAAATCACACCATCAGATTCAGCGTATCAAAGAACCCTACTTTAGAGGTTTCAAGCTCCTACCTGCAAAAATTTGGAATTTTGCATTTTTTGCCAGAAGAAAAATCACGGATGCGTGTTCATTTGTTTTTGTTTTTTTTACCCAGGGGTGATCATATTCGTCCTAGAATTTCGTGGGAAGGCTTATTTGAATGGAAATTAAAAGTTCTAGTGCCCTTTTTAAGTGACCGAAAAGTGACCAACTAGGCCCCTCCCACGCTCATTTTTTCCCAAAGTCACCTGATCAAAATTTTGAGATAGCCATTTTGTTCCGCATTGTCGAGAATATAATAAATATGTCTTTTAGGATAACTTAATCCCCCAAAGTCCCCGGGGGGAGGGCTGAAAGTTATGAACTTTACCCAATGTTTACACATAGTATTGGTTATTGGGAAGTATACAGACATTTTCAGGGGGGATTTTTCTGGTAGTGGGGGGGTCGTTTTTTATGTGGAAAGATCTTTCCATGGAGGAAGTTTTCAAGGGGGAAGGGACATTGCTATGAAGGGGGCGCCGGATTCCCCAGCATGATTTAAAAAAACGATCAGAAATTAAAAAAAAAGTTTTTCAACTGAAAGTAATGATCAACATCAAAACTTAAATCGAAAAGAAATTATTACGTATATTATTGGGTTCGCCTCAAAGTCAATACCTCGCTCTTTAAGCCTAGGATTTTTTAGTATTTTCAAAAGAGTTATTTATTCTAATTAATTACCTTTGTGATTAAGGGGTCATTTTTAAAGAATTGGAACAAAAACAGAACTTTAGCGTAGAGAGCAAGGTATTGACTAAGGGGCGAACCCCCTATTAAAAATATATGAATATAGAAGTTCGTTACGTAAGTTAATTCGTAAGTTACGTATATTTATTACTAATAAAAACGTTCGTAAATAAAATTAAACAAATTTTGACAAAGCCATTTAACCAAATTAAAGTAAAATTAGTATGCAAATTTTGTTTCAATTATTCATGTACGGTGAGCCGTAATCAAAACCTGCATTGATTCAAAAACATTCAAAATAAAAAAAAACAGGTTCTTTAACTGAAAGTAAGGAGCAACATTAAAACTTAAAACGAACGGAAATTATTCCGTATTTGAAAGGGGCTGTCCCCTCCTCAACGCCTTGCTCTTTAGATTGAAGTTTGACTCTTTCTCACAATTCTATTTTTCAAAACAATAAAAAACTTTAGCGTAAAGAGCAAGGCGCTAAGGAGGGGATAACCTCTTTCATATACCGAATAAATTCTGTTCGTTTTAAATTTTAATGTTGCTCCTTACTTTCAGTTAAAAAAAACTTGTTTTTTATTTAATCTGAAAAAAGACGCTAGTGGCACGCTTTCCTCACATTTACGTGTGTCATTATGATATACATGCCTTCGGAGCCGAAAAAGACTATAACAGACTTGTCTGATTATTCGGATTTGAACGATATGTCACTTGGGGTGTTTTCAACATATTTGAAATTTCTCCCAAAAGGGCTGGACACATGTAGCTTTTTTCGGGCACCGATTTCAGCAGCTCAGTGGGCAAACGATAGCAGTACAAAAACGATGGCATTGGCGCGGGAGATTTTTTAGACTAAACATCATGGACACCATTAGTCAACTGTAAGGTGTCAATAGTTGTGTGATCGATCTCAATTTATTATTTAGTTCTTCTATCATTAAAAATGTGATATTTGAAATTTAATTTCGTTTAAAATTTCATTTAAATTTTCCTTTATTAAATTATAAAGTCCCTTTATTATTTCGTTGGTAGAAATAAGGATAGATGGTATCCCAGCTTAGGTAAATTTGGTGTAGGAAAAGAAAACAGTAATGGATACAGACTTTTGCAATTTTGTAGGTATAACAATCTAGTTATAACCAATACGGTGTTTGGTCATAAAATGGCTCATAAGCTAACATGGTATTCACGTGATGGTAAGACAGCAAACCTTATTGATTATGTTATAGTAAATCGAAGACTGGCAGGATCAATACAAGATACTAGGGTATATAGGAGTGCTGTTATTGATGTTAAAAGTAAAGATCACCATCTAGTAGTGTCAAGGGTTAATTTAAAGCTGAAATATCGGAAGGGTAATTACCTCCCGGGAAGTTATGATGTTAGTAGACTCCAGGATGAGAATTTGAGAGAAACTTTCCAGGAACAGTTGAATACTAAACTTGAGAGTTTAAAATTTGATAATGTGGAAGATGGTTGGAATAATTTTAGAAAAATAATTTGTGAAGTTGCTGAAGGTGTATTAGGGAAGAAAGCTAGAACTGCAGCTAAGAATATTAGTGAAAAAGCTTTAAGTTTAATAGAAAGGAGAAAGGACTTGTACAAGAATTATCTGAGTGATAGATCACATGAAAACAAAAGAAATGTAAAGAAAGTGGAGAAAGCATTGAAATATGAACTAAGAAGGTGTGAAGTGGAGGCCATGGATAAAATTGCCGAGGACTTAGAAGATGCAGCTAGACGGCATAATAGTAAAATATTGTACTGGCACGTTAACAAATTGAGAGGTAGTAGTCAATCCGGACTTGTCCCAGTTAAAGATAGGAATGGGGTGGCAATTAGCGATAAGACAAAAGCTAAAGTGAGATGGGCCGAACATTTTGAGAATTTGCTTAACCGAGATAGAGTTGCAGGAAAAAATATAGAGGAAAATGAAAAAGTTTGTGATACCTTGGATGTGAAGGAAGATTTGTTTTGTGAGGAGGAATTAGAAACAGTACTAAAAGGATTAAAGAATAATAAGGCTCCAGGTGCTGATAGGGTAGTAAATGAGTTTCTTAAATATGGTGGCTCTGAGGTTAGAAATAAGTTATTGGAGATTATGAATATGATTTTTGAAAAAGGGGAAGTACCTAATGATTTTAGGAAAACCTTAATTAAGCCACTTTATAAGAAAGGTGATAAAAGTGAGTGTGGTAATTATCGAGGCATTAGTCTGGTCTCTGTAGGTAGCAAATTGCTTAGTAATATGATACTTTTTAGACTGAGAGATGCAGTAGACAAAGTTTTAAGAGAAGAGCAGTGCGGTTTTAGAAAAGGTAGAGGATGTGTTGACCAAATTTTCACTCTTAGGTTAATAATTGAGAAGTGCCTAAGTTTTCAAACACCTTTGGTCCTCAGTTTTATAGATTATGAGCAAGCGTTCGATTCTGTTGATAGAGGAGCTTTAGTAAAGGTTTTATCCTTGTATGGTATACCAGACAAATACATTAAAGTGATTATTGCTATGTACGAGAATAACACTGCTGCGGTTAAAGTAGGAAATGAGGTTAGCAGCTGGTTTTGTATTAAATCAGGAGTTAAGCAGGGTTGTGTTCTATCCCCCTTTATATGGATTATTTTGATGGACTTTGTTTTAAGGAGCACAGGAAAGGCAATGGGAGACCACGGAATCAAATGGGGAGGAAAAAGTCTCCTGGACTTGGATTATGCTGATGATTTAAGCATCCTAGATGAAAGTGTGAGCAAAATGAATGAAGTTTTAGAGGTTTTGCGAGTTCAGGGTGCTAGTATTGGTTTGAAAATTAATGTTAGGAAGACCAAGTCACTAAGGCTAGGAATAAGTGAAGATGAAAAGGTGACGTTGGGTAATGAAAAGATTGATCAGGTGGGCAGTTTCACTTACCTTGGTAGTATTATTAGTAAAGATGGTGGGAGCAGTGAAGATGTTAAAAATAGAATAGCCAAGGCTCAGGGTGTTTTTTCACAATTAAAAAAAGTCTGGAAGAATAGGAAGATAAGTCTGCAAACCAAGATTAGAATCTTAGAAGCTACAGTGATGACAGTGGTCAAATATGGCTCTGAAGCATGGACGCTCCGAAAAGCGGATGAAGATTTGCTAGATGTTTTCCAGAGAAATTGCTTAAGGATTGTTCTGGGTACCCGGCTGACTGACCGTATTTCAAACAATAGGCTATACGAAAAATGTGGTTCAATACCGCTTTCTAGGTCTATAATGAAAGAAAGGTTGAGGTGGTTAGGGCATGTTGTTCGGATGAAGGATGACAGATTGCCGAAGATTGTTCTTTTCGGCCAACCATCTAGGGCTAAACGGAAAGCAGGTCGTCCCCGTCTGGGTTGGGAGGACGTCATAAAGAAAGATTTAAAGGAAATGGGAACTTCGTGGGCGGGTGTAAAAAGGGAGGCTTTGAATAGATTGGGGTGGAGGAGGAGCGTGCGTAGCTGTGTTGGCCTCAGGCGGCTTGGTGCTGCGATGAGTTGTTAGTAGTAGTAGTAGTAGTTTATTATTTCGTATTTAATTATTACTATTATTATTTAGTTCTTTTAGTTTTTCAGCTGAAGAAAGCGAACGATTGTGGATTTCTTTTTTTTATGATCACGATGAAATCTAGCGCCGTTTTCGTGAATTGGCACCGAACACTAGAAAATTTTTCTATCTCAAATCAGCGCCGAAAAAAGCTAGGTGTGTCCGGCACTCAATAGAAAAATCGGCGTCAGCCGCTGGTTCCCCTAAAAATCGGATATTCACCGCTGAAAAGAAAACCGGTGTGGCGTCGGGGCCTAGGAGCATGGAAGCAAAAACACACTATTGTTGAACAAATCCACCTGAAACAAAAGTTCACAATGGAAATGGGTGACTTTCATTCAGCTTACCATCCTTCTGAAAATGGGCCCAAAACTTCGTTGGACGTCTAGTTGAAGCAAAATATTTAAAATAGCGGCATATGAGATCATGGCAGCTAGGAATGCAGCAACAAAATTGCTGCAAACCATGTGGAAACTTATTATTGAAGACTACAAGGGCTTTGATCGCTGTATGAAAGAGGTACTTATTGTTTTGGTAAAACCCTTTGGGGAGTCTTGCAGTATTGGAAAGTGATTTCAATTAAACCTAGGCTAAAAGAAAGAAACTTTCAAAAATGAAGAGAAGCTAATCTCCAAATAAGAGTGCAGGTATCCGCCTTTAAGGCTCCAAACACCCTTTTCCAGTTATCATTTTGTTTTCTTGACTGATTTGCTTAATTTGGGTATGTGTAAGTACATAGCATATAGCCTAATTTGGGCTATGACCAAGCCTAAGTTTGTCCATAAGTGGGGAAGAGGGTAAATTTTTTGCAGTTTGTATTATTAACTTACAAATAAAGTGAACTTACCACTTGATGCCTTTTTTGTATTCTTTACAAATAAAATAATTGCTTCTATGCTATCAGAAATTCACATTTACCCACCCCCAACCCCCCTAATGTTCAAATATATACCATGAATTGTCAATGGCAAAGTTTTAAATTACAAAATTCAGCACTATTTTTGTTGATGGCATTCAAAAACTTGAAATGGTAGGAAAATATTTTATATTTGAGTTGCCTAATAAATGAGGTTTGAATTGTTATAAATAAGTATTTTTGAAATGGGCTACTCTTAGACAACTTGTTTATAAACTAGTTATATGTTTTTAACCACTTTTCAATAATTTAACTAGCCTAGTGTTGATAACTTCTTTGTGTGGTTACAATTCAGGGTATATATTTGCACATTAGGGAGGTGAGGGTGGGTAAATTTGAATTTCCAATAGAAGCAATTATTATATTCATAAGGAGCATTAAAAATGACAAATGGTATTTCACTTTATTCATAATTCAATAATATGAACTGCAAAAAATTTACTGGGAAGAGAGTTTGGTAGGTTGTTTTTAGGAATGATTTAAATAAGCAGTCTATTTTAGAACATTTAAATTTTGTTTTCAGAATTTTATAGTGTCTCCTTCTGGAAGCCTACTAAACTTTTGTGTTTTGTGTTAATTTTTCATCATTAGTTAAAAAAGCCAAAATAAACAGAAAAAAATGTAAAAAAAATTTGTGAATATAAAAAGTAGGCCTATATTTTCAAATAAATAGGGAGTAGCTAAATTTAGTTTTTTTCAACACATATGCCAAACAAGGTATTTTTGAATATATAAGTAGGAACTTCCTCCCCCCAGACCTCCCAGTCATATCCCCTGATCAACTACTTTGGCCACTGGAAAAAAAAATATTAGCTTTTTCCTTCACTCTCACCATATGTGGCAAAATTTGTATATAATCAATTCATTTTTTTCCTGCTTATGTTTTTTTTTCTTTTTGAAATGTTTGTAAAAGAGACAAGCTAGAATGTTACATCTCCCCTTTTCTCAATGAAAGTTCATTTGCTGTGCACTTCAATCAAGGGGGGTAACTTCATCAAAGATTTATTCTTGTTGGTGGTTTGATTTGTCTTCCACTCCTGGTTGTAGGGAGATCTGAGGATCCAGAGTCACCAGCTTCCCTAGACTCTGGGATCTCTGGCTGAGTGGAGTCAGAGGTGGTTGGTTCACTGTGCACAGTGCTTTCTATCTGGTCAGAAGTGTTGTTTGAGTTGTTCAATGATCTGGTCAGTGTAGGCATTGGTGCCTAATTTGTTGATCTCAAAGTGACAATTGTAGTAGTCAACCAGAAACTGCTTACCAGACAGGTAGAACAGATCAATACCCAAGTGTTCCCATGGGTATTGGGGTATCTGATGCTGAAGGAGTGGTTCCTTAGCACTCATTTTCTGATAGGTGGAACAAGCATTGCATTTCTGGATGCATAGCTTGGTGGATTGACACAACTCAGGCCAGTAGATAACAGATTGGGCTCTCTGTTTAGTTTTCTCTATGCCCAGGTGTGATGCATGAATGCTCTTTAGAATTTTATTCTGCATGCTTCTTGGAACAACCAGACAATCATTCTTAAAAATTATTCTATTGATGATGGTCAGATCTTATCTGACCTGCCAAAAATCAGTAATGTCAGCTGGAATTAGGCTTCTTGTTTCTGGCCAACCCTCTTGTATGATTCTCGGAAGAGCTTTAACTTGATTGTGTTTGGCTGTTTCATCCTTCAGTTCACTGAGCCTCTCACAATTGATTGGAAGGAGGTTCATGACCAAATGGACATAGCAATTAATCTCTCTTGCTGGAGGGAGTGCTCTTGTGATGGAATGTTAAGTTGTGAGAGGGCATCTGGGACAGGAATGCCCTTGCCGGGTCTGTAGGTTACAGAATAATCATAGGGCTGTATCTGCAGCAGCATTCTCTGGAGTCTGGCTGAAGACTTAATGATTAGACAGTCCAACAATGTTTTCAAGTGGCTTGTGGCTGGTTACTATGTTGAAGTGCCAACCATACAAATACTGCTGGTAGTGACATCATCCAAAAACAATTGTTTGCAGTTCTTTTTCTATTTGGGAATAGTTCTGTTCAGTGTCTGTTAGTGATCCTGATGCATAAGACAAAACACTGTTGTTTTGAAGCACAATTGCACCAATCCCAGATTTTGATGCATCTA
Organism: Artemia sp. Kazakhstan ARC1039; assembly: GCA_029168905.1. Classification (NCBI taxonomy): domain Eukaryota; kingdom Metazoa; phylum Arthropoda; class Branchiopoda; order Anostraca; family Artemiidae; genus Artemia; species Artemia sp. Kazakhstan ARC1039. Next base: position 74,161 of record JAQQPU010001369.1, on the reverse strand, counting down.
CTTGCAGCTCAATATTACTGCAAGTCATATCAAAGAAAGCGACTCTTCTGCACATGGACTCTTTTAGTTGCTGAAGGACCTGCTTGTGGTCAGGGGTCCAAATGAACATCTTTTGCTTCTGCAATGATTTCAATGGCTTGTTATGGGTTGACAGGTTTGGAGTGTACCAGGACAGGTAGTTGAGCATTCCAAGAAGGGTCTGCAGCTGTTCCTGTGATTTCGGAAAAGGCATTTCATGGATAGCCTTGACCCTATTTAGATCCAAGTGGGTGCCCTCACCAGATAAGATGTGGCCAAAATAAGGGATGGATGTTGCTTTCAGGATGCACTTTTCCTTGTCCACAGAAACTAGTAAGGACATGATTAGCTGGGTACATTTTTGGCTGTGATTTCAGCTTCTTGAATAAGCACTTTGGAATTATATTGGCTTGTGCCCCAGTGTCAATCTTGAATTGGACACTAATCTGTCCATTGATTCTTATGCTTGCGTATGACTGATCATCTCCATTGTCTGCTGAGATTTCATAAATAAATAGTTCATCATCTGTAGTCTGATGTGTAGATTCAATAACATTGACACTTTTCTTTGGACTGCAACAAACTTTAGCAAAATGATTTTGTGTCACATTTACTACAGGCTTTCCCCCTAGCAGGGCAGTTGTGACTCACTGAATATTCACCACCACAGAAATAGCAATCAGATTTGGATGCACAAGTGGGTTTTTCTTAATTGCATCAACTTCTTGTTTGATTGCTGGTTTGCTCATGCTGCCTTTGGCAGACATTTTTCTCAGTTGTGCTTGGATTTCAATGTATGTTCTGACGATTTTGATAGCTTCAGCTAATGTCAGCTCTGATACTGACTGAAGAAGTTTTTCCCTGATCCTCTGATTGTTTGTTCCACATATGAGTAGGTCATGTACCATTTCGTTGTTGGTATCAACTGCATAGGAACAGTCATGCACAAGAATCTTGCGTTTGGTAGCATATTCTTCAATGGTCTTGCCGTCTTTTTGTCTATGCTTATGGAACACATACCAAGAGAAGATTGGGTTTGCTTTTGGGCTGAAATATTTGTCAAATTTTGGGAGGTACACATCAATCTTGTTTTTTCTGCATCAACTAATGTCCAGGTGCTGAATATGTCATGCCCTTTTTCTCCCAGCCAGATTAACAGGTATGCACATTGCACTTTCTCCAACTTTTCATTGAGAGGACCACCAAACATAAGCTGTGCATGGCACTTGAATCTGATCCATGCTTCTCTAGGGTTGTCTGATTCCCAATTCAACTCTGGATAATGAATGGTAACGTCCATGTCTGTTTATTCTGACACCATGCAACAAGCATAGCTAAAAAATGCAGATAAGCGGGCTCAAGTGTTTATTTAAAAAACCCAGGACACAACCTGCAAATAAGCACACATAAGCAAAGCAAGCAAATAAATAACAAACACAAGTAAGACAAAGCACTAATTTCAAGCTAGAATGTTACAGCAACCTTTGTGTTTTATTTTGTCTGTTTATTTGAACATCATTCCTATTCCTATGCTGTAGTTAAAAGAAATTGCTGAATTTTTTTTTTTCACCAAAGACATGGTCACATTGATCATTATTAATGAAAAGGCTCCTAAACTATTTATTAATTAGCCTACCTATACACATGGATAGTCAAAATTTCATGAGGTTTTGTATATTAGCCTATAACAATTTAGCATGAACTATGTAAAGCTATGTATATCATGCCAAGAATAGAAACCTATTGTCCATGTTTATAAAGGATACGTTTTAGCTTCAATCATCTTACCTGAAATCACATTTGTCAGTGTTAAGGACACATCCTGCACACACCAGTCAGTAATGAAATAGTTGATGTTAATCAAACATTTGTCCAAAATTAAGCAGTGTCTTAGTACTGAAGGCATTACTCTACAAAATTTTTCTATTTTTTTCTTTTTTTTAGTTTGACTTGTTTGGTATTATGAACTAACTACTGATAAGAAATTAACACAAAAATTGTATCACTGTTTAAAATTAACCATACACCAACTCTCACCATATCTGGCAAAATTTTATGTAATAAATTCAGGGATGAAATGTTCATGTAAGGTTTCTTTACAGTCCAGGGAGAAATTTCCATTATAGCTGCAAATTTCACACATAATGATAACAGGGATACAGCAAATCTAATGCAGACTCATGCACAATTTTTTGCATTCATTTTGAGTATTAGTGTTGAATATAGGCCAATTAAAAGAAACAAGAATTCCTTATTTTGCAAGCAAACCATGATGAAAGTTAAAAAAGAAATTATTTGAAATTGCACGCAAAAAACTGCAGCAACTATAATGTAGTTCAAACTCATAGTATATGTAATGTTCAAAACAGTTATGGTATTTTGCATCTCAGTGCAAAAATTGCATTGATTCAAAATTTTGAAACTAGTGAAAATCAGGCATTAACCTGTTTGCCAAAAAAAAAACTATTTGCAATCTAGGAGACAGAATTTAAAAAGGGAGAAAATTAGAAGCCTGTTTCTTATCAAATCCTATGAGTGTTTGCTTATATAACATGTGAAATCTTTGTGTTCTATATGACTTAGCCCCAATATTGGCCAGAATGTACATCCTTGAACACTGTCAATGTTAATTGTAAAAACTGGCAATCCCAGATGTTTTTCTTTATGACCTACAAAGTGGGAAAGATCCCTTTACTTTGTTTTTGTTTGCTACTTTCATTTGTAAATATGTCTTTGTTCTATGCAAGGTAAGAGAGAACAGCCTGTATTTGGATCAATAGGTTTTTTCTGAACATCAACTTGGTAAAGCATACCAAATTGAGCCATATACTATAATTGTGGGGATCTTTTATTATTCAAATCCTCTAAGAAAAAAAAATCTTAGCAAAAACATGTTGTCCCCCAGTAATAATTTAGTATTTTTGTTATTTTTTGTTTTCCATTTTCCAATACAATTTTTATGTTGTATTCTGATGTAGCATTTTATTAGATGCTATTTGTATCTCCCATTTTTTTTTAAATGGAACTCATTTAAATTCTGAGACTAAAAAAAAAAAAAAAAATTTTAGTCATAAAAAAGTAAAAAGTATCACTTGACTTACAGTAGGTAGGTATGACCACAATAAGTGATGACCAAAATGGAAGCCGGCCAGTAAAGCATCCATTACTTTAAGCTGAGCGAATGAAGTTATCAGGAAAGGATTCTGTAGTAGCATCTATGCTATTGAAAGTATTGTGTAGTATCACAGGCACCTCCCCCTCAATCAATGTCAGGCACTTAGGCCTGGCCTTGGACAAATTTTGGCTTATAAAAGCACAACTTCTAGAAATAGACCTACAACTGGAGTGTATGTAGGATTTTTTTTTGGGGGGGGGGGCATGAGCTTAATGCTACTGGAAGTTCAAAAACTTTCTAGTAATCCAGTCTACAGTTATTAGTCTCTTTCTCTATGATTATTTAGATGCAAGGTTATCACTAAACTTATTTATTACTATGGTCCAACAAAAGAGTTTGATTTGTCAAATAGAAGATTTCTAATATTAAGCCTTGCTAGCCTCTGAAACATAAATGAAATTACTTGAATTCTATTAATGCTTCTTGTATTCTGATGTCTTAGTTTCTTACCAAAGTTGCTTAAAACATTGTATCCACCCTAAAATCTTGATTTGTTGAGAAATGTGCAAAACTGCTAATCTTCCATCCCCATGTTCAATTCTGGAGGTATGATTTCAACCACTTTAAGGTTCTCAAAGACCCTGCCTGAAATCCTAAGAAGCTATCAAGAAGTCCTGACAATTCTACTCCAAAGGTCTAAAGATACTGCTAAAAACTATACTTCTACTAGTTGAGAGGATGGTCCCTACCAGGGTTGTCAGAAAACTGAAAATGAATCGTTTTTCTTAGAAAATTTTAACCAGCGCTGGTTGATACATCTTACACCATTTTGTCTCGACACTTAGTGTTGCTTACATTTTCCATGCTTCTATTACTCATACCAACATGAAAGGTCATGCATCCTTTGCTTTGCAAGTTGCCACCTCTGGCTCTATGTGCAAGTAGGATAAGTATTACTATATATTACTACTACTACTACTGACTGCAGCACCAAGCCACCTGAGGCCAACACAGCTACGCACGCTTCTCCTCCACCCCAATCTATTCAAAGCATCCCCTTTTACACCCGCCCACAAAGTTCCCATTTCCATTAATTCTTTCTTTATGACGTCCTCCCATCCCAGACGAGGACGACCTGCTTTCCGTTTAGCCCTAGACGGTTGGCCAAAAAGAACAATCTTCGGTAAGCTGTCATCCTTCATCCGAACAACGTGCCCTAGCCACCTCAACCTTTCTTTCATTATAGCCCTAGAGAGCAGTATTGAACCACATTTTTCGTATAGCCTATCGTTTGACATACGGTCAGTCAGCCAGGTACCCAGAAAAATCCTTAAACAATTTCTCTGGAAAACATCTAGTAAATCTTCATCGGTTTTTCGGAGCATCCATGCTTCAGAGCCATATTTGACCACTGTCATTGCTGTAGCTTCTAATTTTCTAATCTTGGTATGCAGACTTATCTTTCTTTTCTTCCAAACTTTTTTTTAAGTGTGAAAAAACATCCTGAGCCTTGGCTATTCTACTTTTAACATCTTCAATACTCTCACCATCATTACTAATAATACTACCAAGGTAAGTGAAGCTGCCCACCTGATCAATCTTTTCATTACCCATCGTCACCTTTTCATCTTCACCTTTTCATTGTCACCTTTTCATCTGCCTTAGTGACTTATTCTTCTTAACATTAATTTTCAAAACTATTCTAGCACCCTTTACTCGCAAAACCTCTAAAACTTCATTCATTTTGCTTACACTTTCATCAAGGATGCTTAAATCATCAGCAAAATCTAAGTCCAGGAGACTTTTTCCTCCTCATTTGATTCCGTGGTCTCCCATTGCCTTTCCTGTGCTCGTTAAGACAAAGTCCATCAAAATAATCCATATAAAGGGGGACGGAACACAACCCTGCTTAACTCCTGATTTAATACAAAACCACCTGCTAACCTCATTTCCTACTTTAACCGCATCAGTGTTATTCTCGTACATAGCACTAATCACTTTAACATAATTGTCTGGTGTACCATACAAGGATAAAACCTTTACCAAAGCTCTTCTATCAACAGAATCAAACGCTTGCTCATAATCTATAAAACTGAGGACCAAAGGTGTTTGAAAACTAAGGCACTTCTCAATTATTAGCCTAAGAGTGAAAATTTGGTCGACACATCCTCTACCTTTTCTAAAACCACACTGTTCTTCTCTTAATCACCTTTCTTATAAAGTACCACACTCACTTTAATCACCTTTCTTATAAAGTGGCTTAATTAAGGTTTTCCTAAAATCGTTAGCTACTTCCCCTTTTTCAAAAATCATATTCATAAACTTCAGTAACTTATTTCTAACCTCCAAGCCACCATATTTAAGAAACTCTTTTACCACCCTATCAGCACCTGGAGCCTTATTATTTTTAATCCTTTTACTACTGTCGCTAATTCCTCCTCACAAAACAAATCTTCCTTCACATCCAAGGTATCACAAACTTTTTCATTTTCCTCTGTATCTTTTCCTGCAACTCTATCTCGGTTTACCAAATTCTCAAAATGTTCGGCCCATCTCTCTTTAGTTTTTTCCTTGTCGCTAATTGTGGGCCCATTCCTATCTTTAACTGGGCCAAGTCTGGATTGACTACTCCCCCTCAATTTGTTACCATGCCAGTACAGTATTTTACTATTATGCCGTCTAGCTGCATCTTCCAGATCCTCGGCAATTTTATCCATGGCCTCCACTTCACACCTCCTTAGTTCATATTTTAATGCTTTCTCCACTTTTTTTACATTCCTTTTGTTTTCATATGTTATATCACTCAGATAATCCATGTACAAATTCTTTTTCCTTTCTGTTAAACAAAGCTTTTTCACTAATATTATTAGCTGCAGTTCTAGCTTTCTTCCTTAAGACACCTTCAGCAACTTCACAAATTATTTTTCTAAAATTATTCCAACCATCTTCCACATTATCAAATTTTAAACTCTGAAGTTTAGTTTTCAACTGTTCCTTGAAAGTTTCTCTTAAATTCTCATCCTGGAGTCTACCAACATCATAACTTCCCGGGAGGTAGTTACGCTTCCGATATTTCAGCTTTAAATTAACCCTTGACACTACTATATGCTGATCTTTACTTTTAACATCAATAACGGCACTCCTATATACCCTAGTATCTTGTATTGATCCTGCCAGTCTTCGGTTTACTATAACATAATCAATAAGGTTTGCTGTCTTACCATCACGTGAATACCATGTTAACTTATGAGCAATTTTATGACAAACATCGTATTGGTTATAACTAGATTGTTATACCTACAAAACTGCAAAAGTCTGTATCCATTAATGTTCTCTTTTTCTACACCAAAGTTACCTAGGCTAGGATACCATCTATCCCTATTTCTACCGACCTGGGCATTAAAATCTCCCAGTAATAACATCATATTTCTACCGGGGACCCTGTCTATTTGCTCCTGTAACTGTAAGTAAAATTCATCTGAGTCACTAGTATCTCCGTCAGTCGGTTCAACAGGGGCGTATACTAGGATACTATAACTGATACCCTGAACTTTTAGTCATAAAATGAGCAATTAGTATTCTATTATTAATACCTTCCCAGCCTAAACAAGACTTAGCAGCTTCCTTATTCATCATGAGCCCTACTCCTTGTCTATGTACCCCATCCTTCCTGCCTGAGCAAACAAATTTTATATCACCTAATTTCATGCTTCCTACCCCTGGGATATGAGTTTCTGAAACTCCTAATAAATCCAGTTCGAATCGTCTGAATTCGTCAGTCAAAATATCAATACGATAGTCATTTTTTAACGTCGTAACATTCCAAGTTCCAATCTTCATGTTCTTTAAATCATTGAAATTATTTTCGTCTCAGGAAAAGCAATGATCCCGGATACCAGAGCAGGATGGGGATCACATATTTTCTCAAATCGACACTGAAGTGCTTAAGCCGACTTAGAACTGGACAGCAAGAAGTCCCTGGGACCTCCATGAATGGAGGCTTTGTGCAATCCTGGGCCCATCTTGGTCACAACATGGTTTTTAGCACTTGGCGATGCTCTTCTATCAACAAGAGTCGAAATCCTGCACAGACAATCTCAAGCCCATTACCTCCAACTTATTATATATTCATGCCTACAAATATGATGCTACTACGGGGAGGCATCCCATAATAGATAAATGAGCTAGGAAGAGGTTTTTCAGCCCGAAGACGCCCATCAAAAGATACCAAGCCCAGCAGAATTGTCCATTAGTCAGAATTCCGTGCGAATGCTGTGTTGTTTACTAGGTTATAATTTCCTCGAGGGGCGCCACTCCTCAAGTGGGCATAGAGTTGACCGCAAGGTCCCCAGTCTTGCAGGTACCCCGAAAGGGTTTAGGCAGCCCTTTGCAAAGGCCGTTGTCCATAGATCTGGATCTTACGCCCTGCCGCAGTTGTCCTCCTATAGAGGATCCTCCCATAATGGCACTCTGCATCACCATGCAATTTACCCATTACTGGGATAAGGTTTGTAAGTCATGGGACTTGTGGACAAACCTGGCCTAGGGGAAGCCAGGAACATAAGAATGAAATTAATTAAAAATATTGTGTTTCCTTTAAACATGGAGGATGATATAGTCTTCTGTATGACTTTTTAAACATCAAATTATTATAGAGAAGTATGAATGAAGTTATATATAAAACTTTTTGGTTTTCTTATTTAATATAACTCAAACAATAGCTTATAAAACTAATGTCTAGCCAAATTTCTATTTTATATTTTAAGGCCGTGAAAAGATTTCCAAGATTTCTTTTTGGAAGGGTGGAAAATATTTGGTGTTTTTCGGACTTGTATGATATACCCCCCAACCAAATATTCTTCAACTAAGTAGAACCTGTTTCTCTGACGCTCAATCCTAAATTTAAATAAAAGTGTCTTTCAAGAGCTTAAGTCTGTAATATCAGCATTTTTCACTCTCACATTTTTTGAAGTCCAATGAACAGGGGCGTAGCCTGATTTTTTTTTTTTTTTTTCACTATATATTAGTAGTAGCTTACTGCCATTTCTCTTCTAACTATTTCGAAATGTGATAGAAAATGCTTTTTAAATTAAAATTGCAGTGGTCTTTATGAGCTCTAACATTGCAAGATGTCTTGATAATAAGTGCAGATCAAGTACAAAGACTGTCAACTGATATATCAGTTAACTACTATGTCAATTTTTTCCTAGATCCAAAATTCTTGCTTAACTCGTCAATAAATTCAGATGAAGTCTGAAAACCCTGAGAAATTTTAGATTTCCATCAATCCTAAGAAAAATATTGTCAAAGTAAAAGAGTGCTTGATACCAGGATAGATCTTGCAAGTGGAAGCATGAAGGGAATAGAAATACATGGCTAACAGTTTGAGGTGGATCCTAAAAATGTTTGAAATAGAAAGATATTTAATAGGAAGCAATTGTTTGTAAACAAGAGGCATTTTATTGCTTTGAGGCATAGATTATCAAAGTGTACAGAAGGAAAAAAAGAGGTGACTTCTGCAAGCAAGAGAGATTAAGCCAAAATAAATTTTGTTTGAGATTTTTTTTTTTCTGAATATATATTTGAAATAAATATTTATTCATGGATGTTTCTTTGTTTCTTAGGTATTAATAATTTCTGGTGGCAATGGGAAATGTGTTGCTGAGATGAAAGTTGAAGAACAACATACAAACAAGGGAGGAACTTTACATGGTGGGCTTTCAGCATCTTTGGTTGATATGGTCTCTACACTGGCTCTTCTTACACATGAAAGACAAGCACCCGGTGTCTCTGTTAATATTGGTGTTTCGTAAGTACATCTTAAAGATTGAAAAACTGCTGGGGAAAGAACAATTTTAGACATGGGTGCACACATGTCTTATGCTAAAAGGAGGAGATTTTGAAGGTTTTCTGGGAGCATAGAAGACTAGGTTTGGGGCTAAAAATGTCAAAGGTTTTTGGATAAGGGCCCCTTAAATGGGCTCCCCTTCCCCCTTTCCAACAAGAAGGTCGCATAATAATTTAATTTTAAAATTAAGTTTTTGCATAAGATACATAATGAGATTTTTTTATTTTCCTATTGTGGATATAGGCTATGCCATATACCAAACTTAAGGCTATGTGTGAAAAGTACTATGTAGCCTATATTTCCCATCTGAAGATAAAAGTTTTCTTTTGGCAAACTTCAGGTCAAAGCAAGTGTTCATTTTCAATTTTGAATTCAAGCTCGAATATTTATTGAATTTATAATCATCAGAAAATTTAAGTCTTGTATTTTATTCTTTTCAAACTCTTGATTTTAAAGCTTATGTTGTCTGTGCAACCTTTCCTATTTGGCTCATGTTGAGAGTAGAGTTTAAAATATTAAATCAAATGAACAATTTGTATTGCTTGTGAATTAAAGTTTATGAACTTGAGGCATAGATTAAGGTGGAAAAAGTCATAAAGCTAAAATTTCATTTGATTTATGGAATATTGAACATGATTCCTGTAAAGTAAAAGAAAATAATAACCCTATTCTACTGAACTTGAATTATACCAACACTTCCATCTTCCTATAGATAAGTCATTTTGGCTTAAAAAATGTAATGTCTTTGCCCTCCCCCCTCCAGGAATTATGATGTGTATGATTCCAAGCTGTAGATCTGTGTGAACTTCTGGTGATATTTGGCTTCTTCTGGAAAACAACACCTGGAATCCACAAGACTCCTTTTGTCTTCTGGCAGGTTTCTTCAAAATATTCATTTGATGTTTCAAATACCAATGTCATCATCATATAAAAAAAGGGCTTGTTTTTCCTTCATTATCAACACAATCTTTATATTAAACAGGTTTTTTTTATATACAATTTTGAAGGATTATAACGCTCTCTTTTAACAAGTAACAAACACAATAACACAAAACAAAAGGAAATTTAGAAACGAGGGAATCGAATAACTTGTGGAAAGTGCAAGTACTCCAGCTGCTTGTTCCCAGCAATTTAAGGCCTATAGACTGACCGTTACCAATACAGCAGTTCCTACTTGCTCTCTTCTGCACTGGAAAACTCTATGGGTAAACTGACTCAAACAATATAATTCCATGAGAATATCAATAATGCTTTTGTACAGGCACCTTTCATCCCAATATTGTAATTGACATCAATATCTTTATTTATCTTTAGCCTTTCAAATGTGCGTTTGATATTTGCCGCCAGGTAAATTGTGTTCTAGCTTTCAAAAATAATGTGTTGCAAAATCTCTGGCAGATTTAAACAAAATCTATAATATGTTTCATCCCTTTTATTCCATTCATACTTTTCCTTGCTTAACATTTGAGTTTCGGTTATCATTGAACTGAGTCGCTCCTTACTTGCGGTTTGTAACCACAAACTGTTTGCTCAGAGAGTCACTCTTTACTCTGAAATAAGGAACATTTAATTTCCCACATGGGGCAGATGAGAATAGGAGGTAAGAACCGTCTCTGAGGTATTCTCCGTCGTGTTGTGTCACATTAGAGTGTGGGACCTGGCGTTGATAGAAATGAGTCTATCCCCTGGAGAATTTTCCAACAAATCAGCCATTTCATTAGAGTGTATACCCTGATGACTTGGAATGTGTTGAAACTGGATGACAATATTTCTCTCTTGTTGGTCAAAGTGAAGACTACTAAGGCAGTACATGTCTGAGTCAGGTGCTAATTTGGGTACTTTAAAAAACAACTGTAAAGCTGACTTTGAAAATGAGAAGACAATGCACTTTTTTGAAAGAGGAGGTTGTGCTTTAATTACCTTAAGCACCTCAATTATAGCTTTGATATCAGCAGTCAGGACGGAAGATTTATTTGTCATAGATCTATGTTTACTAGTCAAGCCTTTGTTTTGAGAAAAACTCAAAAGAAAGGCTTGATTCTGACACAGAAATCAGAACTGAGTTTTCAAGTGGGTGGGAGAAAGCAATCGTTTAGAAAGGGTTCTTGCCAGGAAAGTGTTATTTTTTTGCATTTTGAAAAATTTAACTTTTCACAAATGCCTTTCTGACCCATTCCTCAACAGATGCCTATGTTAGACAGCTTGCAATTTTGACTTTTGAGCTTAATTCTGGTATTCTTGATCACATACACACACCAACACTCAAAATTTGTCTGCCCAAACTCTCCAGAAAAATATCTATCCTAGAGGCAAGCTAAGTCATAATGTAATCTGTAGTAAGATACTTCAATCGACTATTCAAAGTTCTTTTTATTCCCTAGAAAATTTCCTTAATATGATCATGGGCGTAAGCAGCATCTTGTCTAGCGGCGGGGGGGGCAGCCGATTTTGCGATGGAGGGGGACTTATAGATGCTTTCCGGGGTCCTTTGAATATAAGTCTTTAGAAACTCATCATTCTATATTTCGCTAAAACTCGGTCTTTAGCGTTTTCCATGTTTAATTTTCTGATCATATTATAACATAATAAACCCACTATCCTACTTTCAATTTCCAGAAAACATAAACAAAACACCATAAAAACAATTTGACAGAAATCACATTAAGGTTAGATAACAGCTTCTTGTTCTAAGAATGCAATTCAAAAGTTTTAACTTGGGCAATATTAAATATCAAATTTGGTATAGGGGAGACCGGCCCACGATCAGCATGGCCCACCTTTAGTGAAAGCAAATAATCTCAATATGGAAGCCTATGGGGACTTCTGGTGGATTATAAAAGCTCTGACAGATGGCAGTGTATGTTTTTGAAATGTCTGGCCTTAATTAATACTTTTACCAGAAATATCAAATTGGATCAGGTGACTAAATCGGAAATTTTGTGCAATTTCGTCTGAAGGACTACGCCTAATTACGAATACTAGAAAATTCATTAACTCACGTTGTATTCTCTTATTATTTGCCTGTCTTTTGGCATCTTCCTAGACGTGCCATCTTCACCGGTTTGCTGTTAGTATTTTTTTCATCCATTGAGATGGCGAATTCCCACGATCGGCCACAATATCCAAGGTAGGTTTGGCATGCCCTACCAAGGTGTCCGAAAGTGGGCTATGCTTGTAAAAGCTGTGTAAACAGCATATTTTAAAGTTGAAGGCAAGCTCAAAACATGATTAATTATGGCGTTGTTTAACTCCGTCAGACCAGTAAATGAACTTAAATTCTATTTTTTCCTGTTAAATTTCATTCAAGATACAATGCTTAAAAGTAAAAAAGAGGAGAAAAGAAAGAAAGGCGGCTGGGGTCCAGAAGAAAAGAAAACAGCAGTCTTTCTTTTCATTACTAAAAGTATAAAAGTACCAGACAACTGGAAATGCAAAGGTAGTGGAGACAGTGGAGGAATTGCAGGTAAAAATAGGTACCTTGGTTTTATGGCTAGCTTTAAAACTCTATCAGTAAGAACGCCAGAAGGTACAAGCTTAGGACGGGCAGCTGCTTTCAACCGTCTCACTTTAGGAGTTTTCTTTGACAAAATGGAGCAAGGCCTAGATAAACACATGTTCAGACCGCAAGACATTTGGAATGTTGACGAATTGGGTCTGAAAAACATCCACAAGCCTGGTAAGATCATCGCACAGCGATGCCACGAGTCAGTAGGGAAGTTCACCTCAGCACAAAGAGGTCAGTTGACCACGATTCGTGCTGGTATTAATACATTGGGAAAACAGTCCCTCCTCCACTTATTTCCCTTGTAAAACACTATCCGGAAATTTTACTTGTGGGAGATTTACCAGGAACCATCATGATCTGCTCAGAGAATACTTCTGGCTGGATGACTGCCTTCCATTTATTGCTTTACTTGAAGTATTTTATCAAGAAAGTCAAACCCTCCAAACTGTCATCACTACTTCTGAAAATAGACGACCAGATCAGCCGGTACACCATTGAATTGCTTGATCTTGCTAAAAATGATGGTGTTGTACTTTTAATTGTCCCTCCCCACACTACTCACAAACTACAGCCTCTAGAAAGAACAGTCATGGGGCCCCTTAAGGCCTACTACAACCAGGAAGCCGCATGTTTTATGACTGCCCACAAATGTAAAACTATATCAGTGTATAACATTGCTGAGCTGCTTGGGAAAGCATATCCAAAGGCTTTCACTCCTGAGAATATAATCAGTGGATTCAGAGCAAGTGGGGTCTACCCCACCAACAGAAATGTCTTCAAGGATTAATTCCTCTTGTTATATGTCTCAGAGAGAATACCTACTACGTCTAGTGGAGCACTTACCAGAGAAGTTTCTATGCTCAGCGCAAGTCCTCTGCGACATTTAGACTCCTTCTTTAACAAAGACCCCGAGACGGACGCAGCACAGGTACTGTCTCTAACGAGAAAAGGTCAGCAGATGATTCGTTAAAATAGATTGTCCATGCAAACCCCTTTCGAAAAGGCTCAACGAGTAAAATCAACAGGAAAAAATTATGAAAAAGTCAGAAGTGCTCAATGACACCCCTGTACTTCTGGGGTAAAACGCATTACTGCTGTGGTAAAAGCTGCATCTGCCAAGAAAGCCCTAGTCCTGGAAAGGAAAAAAGTCAGAGAAGTGAAAAGGCTAAAAAGCAAAAGACATGTTTCTCGTAACAAGAGTTTCAGTTGGAGTGACGATTCTGACGTAGATGAGCCTGTATACAACAACTCTTCAGACTTCAGTTTGGACGTTGAAGACGAGCTGAAGAGCAAGAAACGGAAAGCTGTTCACTATATTATCGTTGTCGAAAAAGTAGCAACTGAAGAACTTAAGGTCCACTTTTTGAAGGAGACTGGAATAAGAGACTTTGCGCTAACTGACGAGACAGATAATTTCTTAAAGACAGAAGTTGAAATGAAACTGCAACCATTGACAGGTGGAACATCAAGATTAGAGGAGCGGCTTACTTTTGGTGTTGATCAGTCAATTTATAATTTGAAATTAATACTTTCTAGTTTTTTTTTTTTAACCTTACTGAAATTGATTTCGTAGTTTTTTCTTATACTGACCATATTCTTTCATAACTTTGTACCTGAAAAACAAGTTTTAATGTTTCCCTGGCCACTTTCCTGTTTCTATTGTCAGGTGGCTGAACGTAAGCAAGATAGGGTTGAACCAGTACCGGAGTGGCCCAGGTTTGCCACTATTGACCACAAGGATAGAGATGCATCCAGGTGGAACAGTCCTGGAGTTGTCTTTTATCTTTTTCAAGGATCGTATTGGATCTTAGATCGTATTTGACCTTTGCTTTGGCATACTCAGCAACTTCTTCTTGCTTGAATCAATTCCTGGATAATTAAAAAAGTCAAAACCTGCTGATCCTGGGCCAGTATCCTATCTATCTAGCGGATCAAAAATCAATATTTAATATTGAAACGTAAATATCGATATTTGGAAATTCTTGTTTTTTTTCTGTTTTTTCAACCAATCTACCAGTGAACATCTAACAAAATAATTTCCAGCATACGGAAGTTCTCGGTAATATCTAGTGTAACTTTGAAGTTCTATAGGGGGGGGGCAGCTCTCTTCCTTTCCTTACGCCGACCCTATTTTTTTTTAAAGAGCGGGGCTGAAGACCTGACAATTCTTCAGTGACTAATGTGTTTTACTTCTTAAGAGAATGAAACGAATTTTTTATGCTTAAGAATGTGTCTGCAAAAGGTCTGGAGAAGATTTTAGTTTTAGATACTAGTTAACTTGTAAACGCTGTAGGGCCCTTTAATCAATGCTTGAACTTCCTTTTTTGTTTTTAGGAAAATTACGTAATGTTGTCTTAGCTTTATTGTGTACCTGAGTGAAAGGTGGGGGCTAACTGTGATTTCGCAGTGAATTTTGGTTATTAATTTAAGAACATTAAAAAAGGAGGAAACACTTTTGGATCCTAAATGTACATGATTGAACTTGCTTTTTATTGTAGCTGTATTTTTAGGTACCTAAAAGCCGCCAAAATTGGAGAAGAAATAGTCATAGAAGCAAGCACAAGTAAAGTCGGAAAAACTTTGGCATTCTTAACAGTTGACATAAAAAATAAAGCTACCGGTGATTTGATTGCTCAGGGAACCCACACGAAGTACTTAGGATGAATCAATTCATTTTAATTTGATAGTAATTTTATTCAGGAGTAAACTTTGAATAATTTTTCTTTCAAAATTTATTTATAAAAATAGACGGAAAGTTTCTAGAAAAGCTAGAAAGTTGGAGAACAAATTACAGCCGATTTTTCTGACTTGATCTTATTTAGCCACCTACAAAAAAAAAAACGAACAAAACGGTAGAGATCTCTTTTTTCTACCACTCTTGGATCATTTTACTCAAAGTAATGTCGCTTCATTTGGTAGTGTCCCAATAAACCTATTTTTGGGAAATCAGCATTTGAATGAGGCCATCTGTCGTATCGAACTAGCTTTCGTTAACAGTTTGAATCATATCCAGGTTAAGCATGGGCTTTAATATTTACAAATAAGGCTGATTGACATCTCACTTCTCCTTCAAAGCATAATAAGCTCATTCCTTATAAACTGTAACTTTTGGTAACCATGAATTCATGAATTTTCATGGTTCATGGTTTTCATGAATCCATGTATAGTATCACATGCCACTTAGGATCAATCCTATCGACTGTTAATGATATTAACAACACACCACAGTACAAAGCTGCCTTAGGCCAACAGCTGCTTTCTTTTCCACGCCACCTCACTCAGAGCGTAACCCACTCAGAGCGCAAAACTGTATGCGGTAACATGACGAAACACAATAATCACTGGTTTGATAGCCAGTGTGTTCATCCTTTGTTGTGAAATCGGGGCTGTTGATTCATCTAAATTGTTTTATTCATTAATTCTTTAAAAAAAATGTAGTCTTGCTAATTTGGATTTTATTTGTCATTTTTGTTAGTTTGTAAATCTTCCCATTTTCATTTTTATTTTATTTTTTTATCGGCTCTCCTCGTTGTTTCGTCTACATTTTTTGGGGGTTTTCTTTTAATTTTTCTGATAGCGCTGAAGAAGCACTGATTCGCTCTTTTAGTCCTGTATTTTCTTTGGCCCTAAAACCCCCAATCTTTATTTCTTCAAGTTTTGTTTTTTATTCATATGATAGCAGTAGAAAAAAGAAGCAAAAGACGAGGCACCAGAAAGGTTTGTGCTTATGCTAGATTCTGGGTGCTGCCTACCTTGTTTATATTGGTTATCAGACTAAAGTAAGAATTTACGATCTGGAGGGACCGTGAACCTTCTACAAAGGAAAATATATATAATATGGGCAGTTTTGAATATATCACTATCTTATTTGAAAAAGAACAGTAAACAACTCACACAGTAAAGCACATAACACTACATGTGTGACAAGTAATGGAAATTTTCTATCAATAAGTGTCAAACTCAGAGCCTGCTGCCAACAAGACAAGTAGCTTTGACCACTGAGCTGAGAAGTCCAAACGAAAAATTACACAATTAATTTAACTTCACTGCTCGTAGAAAGAATTGAAATGCACATTTATGCACATATTTAATGTGCATACTTAATGTGCATAATGATGCATATTTAATGCACAAGACGATTTCAGCGACAAAATGAAAATTACCGTTACTGAGTTTACCATATTCAGAAAGTGTCATCATAAGAACAGCTCTGTTAGTTCAAAGGGCGATATGTAGGATTTTCGTCAAACTTAGGTTTATAGCTAATTCCCTTGAACGCTATATGCTTTATTGATTGTTCCAATCCATCTTTTCTTATCTTATTTGGTTCTCAAGACACTTGCAGTCCCGAAGATATCAAAACAAAAACATTTTCTTTTTATACTGTTCTATGGTACAAAACAGTACCACATTTTTGCCAGGTTAAAGTGTGAAAACAATTGAGCAAAACTTATTCGTTAAATTTGCCAACGTCATCATCATCATCAAGGGTTTTGAGTTCCCCTTTGTGTTGAACACCTTGGGAACCAAATCACTGTTTTATATATATCACTTCACATAACTTAAATGTTTTTATAGCGTCAAGTCTTTTCCAATTTCCTTAAAGAATTGTATTACAATTCTGACTATTTTCAGGTTGTCTTCTAAGTCATTCAGCTCTCCAAGAATGGAGTGCAAACTTATGGGGTCAGGCCTCCCTCTGAAGAAAGCATATATCTTGTCTCTTTGCTCCTGATACTCCTCGAAATCCAATATTAAATGTTCCACAGACTCTTCTTTCGAACAAGTCATGCAATTGCTGTCTTCACCGTAAAATCTAGCTCTGTAGTTATTCGTGCCGCAGTAGCCTGACATCAATCTGAACAGTAGGCGTCCTTAGTGTCTGCTAAGATTTTTATAAATTGACTTTTCGAACTTCCAATGCAGCTTGCTTGTAACAAATAAATTGCCAGTCTGATCTCTCACATTCTCAAAGCTTTCTCGTAATACAGCTTTACGCACACATTCCAATTGACTGATCACTATGTGGGTAGAGCAATTACGAATCATTCCTTCTGTGGCTGCATGTTTGGCTTTGCTATCTGCCAATTCATTTCCTATTATTCCCACATGTGATGGAACCCACTGCAATGCTACTCTCCTCGATTCCATCAACATTAACAACTATGAATAACATTCAGCTATTTCTCCTGATTTGTACTGATCTGCCTGGAATGACTCAATGGCAGAAATCACAGCTTTAGAGTCAGAACATATCAATATGCCAAAATATTCCTCGTGCACTTCTGATAATGAAAACTCAAGTGCTTCTGCAAGAGCTACTGCTCCTGCTTGGAAAACTGATGCTTTACTGTGAAGTTTAAACTGTTTTGAAACATTCATTTTAGGGACAACAAATAAAGCACCAACCCTCCCTCCATTTTTTGATCCATCTGTATAAATGTCTAAGTATCCTTGATACTTTTCTAACTTCCATATCCGGAAACAGGTATTCCAATCTAAGTTATTAGTCTGCTTAAAATCCAAAGCACATACTACCGATTTCTCTTTCCAATGAGGTGGTAACACCCCTTGAGGTGCTCTTAACATCTCAGTAAACTTCAGTTCAATTCCCTGAGGTTTTGCAATACTGTCACATTGTTCAAATATATTTGCATGGAACCTCTTATTTTTGGGGTTTGCAGTGAAGATTCTTCCTTGTTTTATAGCTCTTGACTTCAAAGGGTTGGTTTTATCAGCTATCCATAATCTTTGCAAATACTTCAATAAACTTATTTTCCTTCTAGTCTCAAGTTCCGGTAGACCACTGTCAGATAGTAAGAATATCACTGGTGTTGTTTTTCTTTAAATTTGCCAACGCTTTTTTGTATGTCAAAATTCAGACATTAACAATCTGCCATTAACAAATATTATCATTTGGAGTTTGTCCTCTCTTTCTGCCTTTTCTGCTAAAAACTCTTGAAGAGCTGCCAGCGTATTGCCGGACAATTCTTCACTTATATCTTCTAAATTTGAGTTGTCATTGCCAATGCTGGCTGTGTTCTCAGACCACGTCATGGCTTTAATTGTCTTTAAATAAACAGTTTATTTGTAGAAGCAGTAAAATCTGTATTATACAATAAAGCAATAAAAACTACTGAATATTCCATCGAAATGACGACCAACAACAAAAAAGTACATAAAGGATATAAAATTCCTCTCTTTTCCTTTGGGGTGGAGGCGAGATTGCATTTTGGGAGGGGGCAACCCATTTTAGAACGAGAATATATAAATGGATATCATAAATAAGAGCCTTTGGATAAGGATATTTTGTAGCCTAGAGATAGTTACAGTTGTACTTTTTTAGGTGCTGATTCATTTGGAGTTGTCATTTTATGTGAGCTTATTACATTTTCCACTTAGAATTTCGAAAAAAAATTGTCTGAGCAACAACAACAAAAAATTCTGCAACTTTCAAGCGCATGGGAATTCTTTGAATGTCCAGATATTCTATAAGTCTATTAGGAAAATCCAAAGGGTTTAGAAAGCCTTTTGACTGATAAAAATAGAAAGATTTCTTGAAAATTCTATAAATTGTAAATAGCATTAAAACCCTTTGAGAATATTTTTCAAAATCCTATGTGTTTGAAATTTGCCATCAATTGTATCACTTCGGGCGAGACTGCATTTGTGCCATCTGTAGTTACAAAATTAATACTACTAAATATCTTCTAAATTTTGCTCTGCTTATCATGGTTGTTTTTTTATCACATTTGTTCATATTAGGAAAATAATATTGGTAATTTCGGGGGGTATTTTGCTAAATTTTTTCAAGTTCCAACACGAAACAATGAAAAGAATCTTACCTTTAGAGTGGTCAGAATTAACTTTGAGAGGAGATAGTAGATACAAATTGGGATTAATCATGATATAAAAAATAGAGGGCGCATCTTGCCAAATTCGACTGTGATTCATATTAAAAACAATTCATTTCGAAATTATGATCGCAATTTCAAGATTTTCTGATAATTATGACGATACTGCTATAATTATCCTTCCCAAGGTCACACAAATCAAAGCAAGCAGTAGCCCTTAGACATTTAAATTAGGACCGTGAGAACTAGACCAAACTCTTGAAATCACGACCATGACTTCAATTTGATGACTTCAGATTAACAGATATTGGCTAAATCTCACCTCAAATTTTAGAAAATCTGGACTATACTCTCTATTCTATCTCCATCGGATGAACCAATTAATCCATCGGATTAATTCTCTGTGAGGCAGAAGGGGGGGGGGGGGGGCAAACACACCAATTGAATAAAATACGCCACTGGGGACCAGACAAACAAAAAAAAAAAAATTTTAATACCCATTTGTGTGATTAATTTCTGAAGTGCTTTTTATTGCAAATTAATTGCGTTTTACATTAATTTTTCCTTTTTAATCAACTTAGCTTTTCGGGTAGTAAGTTTCCTTACACTAATATAAATCTTTCCTCTGAAACTGGAAATATACTTGCAATGTCTGCATTAGCTAACAGCTCTCCATTAGCCGTGTTTTTCTTTTCTTTTTTTTTTCTTCACTACAGCTATTTTTGCATAATAAATTTTATTGTAACATAAGATGGTGTGTCAGGTCCAGGGGCAGATCTAGAGCAAAATGTTGGGGGAGGGGGGAATTTGACATAGGCGCCAATAAGCAAAATTTTGTGGGGAGGGCAATTTGACAAGGGGGTCAATAATTGACCAAATTGACTAAAAAATTTTAAGGTAAAAACAGAAAAGATAACAAGGAATGAGGGTGCAAAAGAAATCTTGGGGGGAGGCGCCCCCTCCCCCTGGATCCGCCACTGGCTAGGGGCATTAAATCAGGATAAAGAAATTCTTAAGAAGAGATCATCAAACTGCTTAGTTTAAAATGTTAAATTAGGCGTAAATCTCATATTGGAAATAAAAAAACCTATGAATTTTACCATTTGAAAAACTCAGCGCTCAAAGGTCATTTAACAACTATTACTATTAACAAATTTGTGCAGCACCAAGCCACCTGGGGCCAACACTGTTGTGCACACTCGTGCTCTGCCCCAGTATATTCAAAGCTTCACTCTTCACCCCCTCAGATAAATTTCAAATAATCTTTAAATCATTCCTTATGACCTCTTCTCACCTTATTGGGGGGGGGATGTCCTGCTTGATGTTTGGCCCGGATGAATGACCAAAAGCCATAATCTTCGGTAGTCTGTTATTTTTATTTCTGAAATTTTTCTCAATTTTCTCTCATTCCAGGCAATCTAACAGTTCTATGTCAATTTTAAATTCTTGGTCAACCTGCCTGAGACTAGGCAGGCGTGCCTTTCCAAAAAGTAACCTGACAAGTATTTGTCCAATAAGAGAGTCATACTTACTCCCGCCATTTACCCCTGCAGCCATTTAAACATTTGCCTCTCAATTACTTGGACTATCTGTCTTGGCTTTTCTCTTTCTACAATTAGACATGACTTGATGCAACCTACTGCAAAATACTTGATTTTCAATTCAAAATCAACATTTTAGCCCTAGAAAGGGAGATCGAATTATATTTTGTTTTTTTGTGGTTTGACATACGGCCAGTCAAGAGGGTAGGTAAAGATATCCTTAGACGATTCCTTTGGGAGACATTCAAGAAAATCTTCCTTTGCCTTTCGAAGTGTTAATGTTTCAGAATAACACTTGACCACTGTCATTTTATCATAGCTTATAATCTTGGTTTCCAGACTTATCAACCTATTCTTACAAACTGTGAAATGTCTTTGGTCTTGGCTATTCTGATTTTTACATCTTCCCTGTATCCACCATCCTCACCAATGATTTTTACCAAAGTAAGTGACGCTATTAACTTGATTGATCTTTTCGTTACCTGACATCACATCTTCACCTTTATTCATTCCTAGTCTCCGTAATACCAATTTACAAACATTTTCTTGCATTCCAAACCCTCAAACCTCTGAAAACTCATTTATTTTGCTAAAATTTTATTTGGGACGCTCATCTAGAATCACCTACATGATCTAAGTCTAGGAGAGTTTTGCCTCTCCGCTTGATTCCATCCTCTCCCATTGCCTTTACCATGCTCCTTAGGACAAAGTCCATCAAAATAATCCATACAAACAAGGACAGGACACAACCCTACCTAAATCTTGATTCAACACCAAACCAGCAACTAACCCTACTGCCTATCTCTAACCTAACTTCCTTGTCTATTCCTGGTTGAACGTTCTTCTAGGCTTGTTTTCACTACTGTCTGATGTTTTCAGTGAATCGGGGAAAGAGCTCTTCCAATTCAGTTGAAATATATGTAAAAATTCAAAATTCCTGTGATAGCTTCAGAAATCATTCGAATTTCAGATCATCTAAGTCAAAGACGATACTTTGTCGGAGAGGGGTCCAACGTTAAATTACTTCCTTTTTTCTTTACTTTCCATTTTTCTATGCGAGTTTCCCCCCCCCCCCTCAAGGGCCCATCTCCTTTTCGTAGTTTCCCGGCAATCCCGAGATATAGAATTTGAAATGTTTCGGCCCATAAAAAGTGATTGACGCTTTATCCATAGCTACTTCCCCTACCAGCTAGCACCTGTGATTCTAGAATATTCTGGAGCCCATGAGTGAAATACGGCTACTATTGGATCCTAGTTTGTTTAAGTCTTCACAGCACTTCAACCTGCATTTTTCCCCACTCTTGATATTTTCAAGAGCCTTAAGGCATGCGTGGTTATTAGATAAAGTACATGTATGTCCCCATCTGTACTTTTCCTGTTGTAATACAAACATTTCAGCCTGGAAGACCGTTGCAATTCACCTAAGTGATAACTTGTTATCTGTTCATTCAGGTCAAGGGTTTTATGGTCATCACTACTCCAG
Organism: Artemia sp. Kazakhstan ARC1039; assembly: GCA_029168905.1. Taxonomy (NCBI): domain Eukaryota; kingdom Metazoa; phylum Arthropoda; class Branchiopoda; order Anostraca; family Artemiidae; genus Artemia; species Artemia sp. Kazakhstan ARC1039. The sequence continues at coordinate 51,797 of JAQQPU010001369.1, read as the reverse complement.
TTCCCAATTTTTCATGGGTTTGCGACCCATCTGAGAACAGATTATTACGTTTGATGGAACAGTGCAATTTCCTGTTTCATTTTATTCCTAGCTTTAGTGACATTTTAAAACACACACATACCACATTTTTTGTCCTTAAACTCCTAAAACAATTCAATATGCTAAAACATATTGTCGGAGAAATATTATCTTATTCATACGCCCAATCGAAGCCTGCCCTATTTGGCATCTTTGCATCTAAATTGAATTGTCGTTCATGATTCAGGCTCTCTGAAAGGTTTGTAAGAATTATCTTCAAGGAGGCTAAGGTCCTTAATATTTTCCTACTTCGGAGAGCCAATCTAATCGCCCTTAAGGAAAAAATAACAAAACTTCCCCTGTATTTAACCAATACTACCCTCCATAGCCCCCTAACAAATTCCCCCTTCCCTAGTCATTTTATTTCTCCTTCGACTTCGCCTCCCTTGTCATTCTTCAACAAAAGCCCCCAATTTTACCCCAATAAAATTTTCCACTGAAAGATGTAAAAGAAGTTCCAGCCATGCGTAGTTTACATATTAAATAAGTGACCCCCCCCCCCTCCCTAACTCCTTTTAGCTTTACGATTTGAGTTTTTTTATATTCTTTTTCTTTAAGAAATCCTGGTTTGTATCATTTAGTAACAAGACTAAATTGCCCGTGTTTTTATTTCGTTTATTCCCTTTAAATCCTGTAAGACTCAAATTTTTTTTGACATTTTTGACAATCTTTTTTACATTAGATTTTTTTTTTCTTACTAGCTCTGTTACATTTTTTGTCTCTTTTTGCTATGTTTAAAATACAAATATAGCCCATCTGGCGTAGCCATCTTTCAGAAATGTATCTTATCTTATGACAATCTGAAGTTGCTTTGCTGGCTTTATCAATGGGACAACATTATCCTTGGGCTTCTGCAGCTCCCTGCACTTAAGCAGTAGTGAGTTTTTGGCATCCAGGTGGCTTTTTTATTTTTGTACTCCATATCTACTGTCTCTGAGTCCCTCCCCTTCTTAAATATATACTGTTCTTATCCTAAAGCTTTATCTAGAGCATCCGTTAATATAAAAAAATATACCTCCGTCTCTTAGATTTTAAAAACACTTTTTTCCCTCTCAAATTTGCATGAACTGAAACCTCTTGTTGAGCCATCGCTTTTTATAATTTGCTCATGTCAGACAGCTTTATATCTTCTGTCCGAATCTGAATTTGATGTTTAAATTAAGCTGACTGTGCATTCAATGCTCTACCTTTGTCACCAGTAAACCACTTTGTTTAACTACGACTGTGTTTTATATTAAATAGTACTCATTGTTTTATTCTTTGCAGTATTTAATTCTTTTACATTCTAGTTCAATATTTGCCAAATATTTTTGTTTTTATTTGTTCTTAAATAGGTTGGGATTTGCTGTTCTAGGGTTGTGAGGTGAGTTGGGGTCTCTAGTCTGTCATAAGCCCCTTCGTTCGTCCATATTCATGGAAGGGAAATCCTTAGTCCATGGCCTCATAATGGCCAAGACTTACCTTTCATGAGTTTGCTGGATCAGAACCGTGACTGCAAACAGCACTACAGCCTACTAGGTTGCAACCTAGTAAACGAGAGACAATTCTACTGAATTTTGACTAATGGATATTTTTTTTTTTTTGCTGAATTCCTAGTTATGCTTTTTATAGGTCCCTCCCCCTTATTGTAGGATAAAATTGGCAGGTACAATTATGTAATGACATGGAGGCAAAAATCTTAAGAGTATTTGTGCAGAACGTCGACTTCTTGTTGATAGGAGAGCAACATCAAGTACAGAAAACTGTATATTAGCCAAAAGTAGAAAACTATTTGTAATGGGTTTGCTCCCCGTTGTAGTACAAAATTTGCAGGCATGAATATATAACGAGTAGGAGGTCGGTTTTTTGTATACTGCTTTCATAGGGCATCGACTTCTTGTTGATACCAGAGCAACGCCACGTGTAGAAAACAGTAAAGCGGCCAAAGTCAGTTCAGACTTCCACAAATACTCCATTCGACTGGAGGTCGAGGAGAATTACTGCTGTCCGGTTCTAAGCCGGCCGGCTTCACCGGTTTATTTTTACTTGAAAAGTTGTTATTAGTATCTGACGTACAATTATGGAACCATTCGCTTATCTTGAAACCATATTAATACGAATGATTAAATAATACGAAAATTGTGACACAGAACTTTACGGTGGAGTCAGACAACTTTCATATTGACAATTTGACTGATGAATTTCGGAGTTTTGAACTAGATATGTTAACAGATGACTGTGGTAACTAATTGAAGACTAAAGCAAAATGCGAACTAAAGAAAGAAACAAAATTTATTTACCAAGGTGTTGAGGTAGCTATAAAACATACTTAGCTCACGTCTAGGGATAGATTAGACCCCATGATGAATAGGGAAGCTTCTAGGTCTTGTGTACGTTGTAACGGTAAAAAAAAGAAAGAATTCTAATTACTCATTTTACAAAGAGGCTATGAATTCTATAGACTATTCCTTGCTATCCCGTTAGCAAAGTCCAATCTCTGTGAACTAAAAGTGTAAATGTGCATTGGAGCATTTAAACAGGATAACAGAAAATGGGATTCAGGAATAAATTGATGACATGCAATTTTTTTTATTTAAGAACAAATAAAAACAAACATAATTGGCAAATATTTAACTAGAATGTAAAAGAATTAAATACTGCAAAGAATAAAACAGTGAGTACAACTAAATATAAAACACAGTGGTTGTTAAACAAAGAGGTTTACTGGCGACAAAGGTACAGAATTGAATGCACAGTCAGCTTAATTTAGTCATCAAATTCAGATTCGGACAGAAGATCTAAAGCTGATCTGACATGAGCAAATTATAAAAAACGATGGCTCAACCAGAGGTTTCAATTCATGCAAATTTGAGAGGGCAAAAGTGTTTTTAAAATCTAAGAGAAGGGGGTATATTTTTTTATATTAACGGATGCTCTAGATAAAGCTTTAGAAAAAGAACAGTATATATTTAGGAAGGGGAGGGACTCAGAGACAGTAGATGTGGAGTACAAAAATTAAAAGCCACCTGGATGCAAAAAAGCTCACTACTGCTGAAGTGCAGGGAGCTGCAGAAGCCCAAGAATAGTTTAGTTGGAATTGATCAATTTCTTGGCTTTCTGTTGGTATATTCTTCAATGTGGCCGCTTGCCATTTACTGATAGAGAAGCAAATTTTTTCCAGAACAATGCCTATATGGTACTCTGGGGCATTCGGTTCAGGATACCTTAGGACACGTCGAGTACATTATGTCCCAGGGTACCCAAATACTTACAAGCTGCTAGTAATTCTTAAGGAGTGGGAAGGGGAACGCTAAATTTATTTAGAAGCTTAAGGAGGGCGATAGACACATTAGCTATATGGATGATGTCTTTAACGTGGATATCCCACTTTAAATTTGAAGAAATTGTGACGCCAAGTAGTTTAAATGACACAGAAATTTCAGGAGGGACAGGATTAAGAAAACAGGGCGAGGATTTGAGGAAACAACTCGGCATTGTCAAGGCCTCTTCTCTTTCACTGGGGAACACAAACTTCCAAGATGCGAGTTGTCTTTTCAGTAAGTTGACAAAGTAACCATCACCTAGTTCCTCTAGGGCCTCACCACTATAAAATTTTGAACCCTTCTTGCCTTTGTACTCCACCAAAACAAAATCATCAGGTTTCACCCAGATCTCACCCTGGCAGTGCAGTGACTGAGTACGAAATAAGTCAATTGCTTGGAGAATCCTTCCCAAAAGCGTTCACTCGAAAAGGAAGGAGTCAAAACTGAAAGAGAAAAAGCGTTGTTCAAGAAGCCAAACACCAGCCAAAAGAAAGGCATGACCAAAAAAATACTTACCCTCAGTGACAAAAGTGAAGAGGAGCAGGATGTTGTTTGTGACGATAAATTGGAAGGCTCTATCGGATCTGAAAGACCTAAGAGTTGCTATGGAGCAAAACAAAATAGATGCGCTAAAACCTGGTGATTTCGTTTTGGTGGAGTACAAAGGCAAGAAGGGTTCAAATTTTTTTACTGGTGAGGTCCTAGAAGAAGTAGGTGATGGTTACTTGTTCAACTTCCTGAAAAGACAACTCCCATCTTGGAAGCTTGCGTTCCCCAGTGAAAGAGAAGAGGCCTTTGTGGATGCTTGTAGAGGTCAAATAGCGTCCTCCAGCTCCTAGGCTCTATGGTGGGACTGAACGCGTTTCAAAGATGATTATTTTTTAGACTGATCTATCTACATATGCTGTTGAATGAGAGGCAAAATTATGTTTTGTGACGTGAAACTGAAAAGTTTCTACATTTTTTGTATTTTTCTTAATAACTGAAAACAAATTTGTATTTACAACTAAGTCTCAGAGTACCATGCAACTGTCCCATAGTGCCCATCTCATGGTACTATGGGAAAAAATCAGTACATTCAGAAAACAAACGGGCTTAACCTCTGTTATAAACTTTAAAAAACAAAAACCAAAAAATATTAAAAGGGCGAATAATTAGGCTACTGAGAACCGGTCGATTCAGTAAAGTCGAGTCACAAATGCCTGAGATATACATCTTGAAGCTGAACATTTCCCAGTGTACCCACTTTTCCCCTACATATT
>JAQQPU010001369.1:25614-42155 GCA_029168905.1 Artemia sp. Kazakhstan ARC1039 | reverse complement strand
CCGATACGCTGAATATGATGGTGTGATTTTCATTAAGGTTCTATAACTTTTAGGGGGCCTTTTCCCCTTTTTTTGAAAATCAGCCAAATATTCTCAGGTGCGTAACTTTTGATAGGTAGGACTAAACTTGATGAAACTTATATATTTGAAATCAGCATTAAAATCTGATTCTTTTGATGTATCTATTGGTATCAAAATTTTGTTTTCTACAGTTTCGGTTACCATTGAGCCGGGTCGCTCCTTAAGATAAGATAAGATTTATTGCTGAAAAATGGCTATCACAAGCCCAAAAGGGCCGAATTCGCACTTTAGCGTCAAATACAGCGAAGAAAGAACAACAAAAACAAACAATCAAACAACAACAGAAAATTATAAAAGGGTCAATGTCAAATACGTAAAAACGTTAAAAACAAAGTACAAAGTAAACTCATAAAATTAGAAGGCCAATGTCAAGTCAGCAAAAATGCCCAAAAAAAAAACTCGTAAAATTAACAAGGGGATAAAGTAGTATTAAAACAAAAACATAAGTTAGTTGGTGACTAACAAACATAAATATAAAACAACCAAATTTGCAAAATGGACATTAAAATTAATAACTATGAGGTAAAGAGTGAGTGAGGGGGGGGGGGAGGCAGCGGAGATTCAGTGGTTGAAAATGTCAACTATGTAAGGGATAAAAGTTCTTCTATATCTTTCAGTGCAAACTCTTATTGGGGCGAGAAGGGGGATTTTTGTTGACACAGAACGCGGGAGGCGGGGTCGAAGGGGTGAATATTGACCGGGGAAAAGGGGAGTTGTTCGAGGGTTATGAAGGGCATTGTTAGTAAAACGCAAGGTAATTTTTGCTCTCCTTCCCTTAAGGGTGACAAGGTTAGCTCTCCTAAGAAGGGAAATATAAGGTACTTTACCCTCATTGAAGATAATTCTTAGGCACCTTTTTTGTACTGCTTCTATTCTGTCCGACAATTCAATGGAAATGCCTGGATGCCAAACAGGACAGGCGTACTCAAGGGTTGGGCGTACAAATGACAGGAAAATCCTTAAACAGTGCGATTTAGGGCATTTAAATTTTTTAAGGAGTTTAAGGAGGTAAAATGCGGCATTTGCACGTTTTAAGATGTCATTAATATGACAATCCCATTTTAAGTCGCTAGAGATGGTAACGCCCAGTAATTTCATAGTGGTAACGGACATTTCAAGGGAGATTGGACAGGAGAAAGAAGGAGGAGTTTTAAGGAAATTAATAGTAAGAACAGTTGACTTTAAAGGGTTGACTTTCATATCATCAGTAAGAGCTTCGGCAGATATCGATTCCAAGATGTACATTGGGTTGCTTTTGGAATTTTTGGAACATGTCTCTAAGACAGTTAGATCATCAACGAATTTCCATCTATCCGGGAAATAAACACCAAGGTTGTTTATCATTGTAAGAAATAAAATTGGACCTAAGAGGGTTCCTTGGGGCACACCATTATAAATTGGGAGGGGATCAGAATATACATTCAGGTATTTCACGACTTGCGTTCTGTTAGAGAGGAAAGACGCAATTATTCTAATTAAATAAGGGTCAACTTGAAAGTCATTAGATAGCTTTTCTAATAGTATATTGTGGTTGATTAAATCAAAAGCTTTTTGCAAGTCAACAGCGATAACATTGAGCCAGGTATTGGGTTTTTCGAGTGTGTTGCATATTGTGTCCATAAGGTGAACAAGATAGTGGGTAGTAGATGTAGAGCGTAGGTTTCCGAATTGTCTTTGGTCAACATTTGGGATTATTTTTACTTTCAACCACTCAGCTAAAAAGCTTTCATATAACTTCGAAAAAACTGGAGTAAGAGTAATGGGACGGACACCATTAAAATCTTGATTATTACCTTTCTTTTTTACGGGAGTAATAAAACCTAATTTCCAACAATTTGGAAATTTACCAGTAGAGGTAATTTCATTAAAAAGTAAGGACAAAGGCTCTGAGAGATTGTCGGCAAAGGCTTTAATTAGTACAATCGGAATGTCTAATGGACATATATTACACTTTTTAATGTTCTTAATTTTTGCATCCACATCCGAGGGCGAAATAACGGGAAAATTGAGAGAGCACAAATCATAAGGAGTGTCAAAAGAAAGGGGAGGGAGGTTCTGAACTATGGAAGAAAGAAACCTGTTCAGATCATTGGCTGTAACTGAAGGGTCTTCTTGGAAATGGAAGTCTATATTATTATGTGTTTTCCCACAAATTTTCCGGTCCTTTGAATATAAGTCTTTAGAAACTCATCATTCTATATTTCGCTAAAACTCGGCCTTTAGCGTTTTCCATGTTTAATTTTCTGGTCATACTATAACATATTAAACCCACTATCCTACTTCTAATTTCCAGAAAACATAAACACCATAAAAGCAATTTGACAGAAATCGCATTAAGGTTAGATAAAAGCTTCTTGTTCTAAGAATTCAATTCAAAAGTTTTAATTTGAGCAGTATTAAATATCAAAATTGGTATAGGGGAGACCGGCCCACGTTTAGTGAAAGCAAATAATCTCAATATAAAAACCTATGGGGACTTCTGGTGGATTATAAAAGCTCTGACAGATGGCAGTGTATGTTTTTGAAATGTCTGGCCTTGATTAATACTTTTACCAGAAATATTAGATTGGATCATGTTTTATGGTGACTAAATTGGAAATTTGTGCAATTTCGTCTGAAGGACTACGCCTAATTACGAATACTAGAAAATTCATTAATTCACGTTGTATTCTCTTATTATTTGCCTGTCTTTTGGCATCTTTCAAGACGTGCCATCTTCACCGGTTTGCTGTTAGTATTTTTTCATCCATTGGGATGGCGAACTCCCACGATCGGCCACACTATCCAGGGTATGTTTGGCATGCCCTACCAAGGTGTCCGAAAGTGGGATATGCTTGTAAAAGCTGTGTAAACAGCATATTTTAAGGTTGAAGGCAAGCTCAAAACTTGATTAATTATGGCGTTGTTTAACCCTGTCAGACCAGTAAATGAACTTAAATTCTATTTTTTCCTGTTAAATTTCATTAAAGATACAATGCTTAAAAGTAAAACAGAGGAGAAAAGAAAGAAAGGGGGCTAGGGTCCAGAAGAAAAGAAAACAGCAGTTTTTCTTTTCATTACTAAAAGTATAAAAGTACCAGACAACTGGAAATGCAAAGGTAGTGGAGACAGTGGAGGAATTGCAGGTAAAAATAGGTACCTTGGTTTTATGGCTAGCTTTAAAACTCTATCAGTAAGAACGCCAGAAGATACAAGCTTAGGACGGGCAGCTGCTTTCAACCGTCACACAGTAGGAGTTTTCTTTGACAAAATGGAGTAAGGCCTAGATAAACACATGTTCAGACCGCAAGACATTTGGAATGTTGACGAATTGGGTCTGAAAAACATCCACAAGCCTGGTAAGATCATTGCACAGCGATGCCACAAGTCAGTAGGAAAGTTCACCTCAGCAGAAAGAGGTCATTTGACCACGATTCGTGCTGGTGTTAATACATTGGGAAAACAGTCCCTCCTCCACTTATTTCCCCTGTAAAACACTATCTGGAAATTTTACTTGTGGGAGATTTACCAGGAACCATCCTGATCTGCTCAGAGAATACTTCTGGCTGGATGACTGCCTCCCACTTATTGCTTTACTTGCAGCATTTTATCAAGCAAATCAAACCCTCCAAACTGTCATCACTACTTCTGAAAATAGACGACCAGATCAGCCGATACACCATTGAATTGCTTGATCTTGCTAAAAATAATGGTGTTGTACTTTTGACTGTCCCTCCCCACACTACTCACAAACTACAGCCTCTAGAAAGGACAGTCATGGGGCCCCTTAAGGCCTACTACAACAAGGAAGCCGCAAGTTTTATGACTGCCTACAAATGTAAAACTATATCAGTGTATAACATTGCTGAGCTGCTTGGGAAAGCATATCCAAAGGCTTTCACTCCTGAGAATATAATCAGTGGATTCAGAGCAAGTGGGGTCTACCCCACCAACAGAAATGTCTTCGAGGATTAATTCCTCTCGTTATATGTCTCAGAGAGAATACCTACTACATCTAGTGGAGCACTTACCAGAGAAGTTTCTATACTCAGCGCAAGTCCTGTGCGACATTTGGACTCCTTCTTTAACATAGACCCCGAAACGGACGCAGCACAGGTTCTGTCTCTAATGAGAAAAGGTCAGCAGATGATTCGTTAAAATATATTGTCCATGCAAACCCCTTTCGAAAAGGCTCAACGAGTAAAATCAACAGGAAAAAAATAGGAAAAAGTCAGAAGTGCTCTGACACCCCTGTACTGTTGGGGTAAAACACATTACTGCTGGGGTAAAAGCAGCTTTGGGCTTTATTCTATTATACCATTGTTTTGGCTTTGTAGAAAATAAATCCTGGACTTTGCATTTGTAATATGAAGAAGCAGATTTACGTATTTCTTTTTTTTATGTGTTTACGCAGTGAGTTCGCTTCGGATGTTTTACCACTCTTTAGTAGATTCAATTTAATTCTAATTAGTTTTTCAATTGGCTAGTAATGTATGGTTTGTCATTAGAACATGTTTTTACTTTTTTCACAGGGAAGGAATTTATGTATTTTGTTTTAATCAGATTTTGGAATTTTGAGACTTTAAAATTAATGTCATTTTTTCCTTTGAGGGCCAGCCAGTTTTCATTGGTAATCCAAGATCCAAATGTGTAAAGGCCATCATTGGAAATTGGGCGATAAGAGAACTCAGTAACAGAAAAAGTATGAATAAAGCTATTGAGAGGCTTCGTTAATAAACAAAAATGGTAACTTCCTTCTAACGGGGGCAAGGGGACAGGAGGGGTATAGAAAGCCTGCATATTGGTGCAAATCAAATCAAGGGTTGAATTTCCTTTTGTTGTTGGTATTTTTACTATTTGTTTTAAGTTTAGGGAACTACAAAGGGGATTTAACTTTAGATCATTAGCATCACCTACTAAGAAAATACCGGCGTTCGGGAATTTGCATAGGACAAAGTCGGCACTACTATGCAGTTGTTGGTAGAATCGCTGTCTTTGTGCAGCGTTTTGATTTGGGGAATAATAGAAGCAGCAAAACACAATCAACTTAAAGGGGCGTGGTAAATCTTTGGGTCTTACACTTACCCAAATGATTTCATCGTAATCTGAAAGGTTGGGAGTATGAATTAGTTTAGGAAAAAGATAATTATTTACAAATAATAGTATTCCACCTCCCTTTTTACCTAGGGGGTGATCATGGGGACGAAGTTTTATGAATTGGGAGCAGTTATTAATTTTCAATAAATCAGGGTACTGTGCTTGGACCTCAGTTACGGCAATTACATCAGTTTTGTGTACTTGACAGAGGGCCTCTAGCTCTATCAATTTGTTGAAATTCAGGCTTTCGGCGTTCGTAACAAGTAACTTTGGGAAAGTAAAACGGTTACTAAAGAAGGCAGTTTTTTGTTTGTTAATTGTAGGAGGCAGTGGGGGGTTGTAGGACCGTGAATCTGGGAGAGGAGAGGCATCTTTTTCGGGATGAAGGCTGGGATTCGTTTGAGAAGCAGGATTAAAAGGCAGGGCTGGACCCGGCTTGAGAGAAAAGGAGGACAGCGGACAAATTATGGGGATATTATTAAGTAGGGATTTGGGGGGACATAAGTTAGAACTAAAACACAGGTTTACACTAGAGTCAGGTAATTCGATGCTTCCATAACCCGAATGGATGGAAGTAGGGTCTTCTTTGTGGTACGGTGGGGGTTTTAAATTCCCCGGAATAAGCTGGTGGTGGTGCTTCAATGGACACTGGTGTGTTACATGACAGGCTCGGTGACTCTCGCTTTTTGACAGAGTTTTCTTGGCACTGTTGGAGGGGGGAGAATTTGTTTTCGTTGAGCTGAACTGCTTGTAGTATCTCACTGACCTTTGATGTAATGGTGGGAAGGTTTGATGTAAATCGTTTTTTGACAGGTCCAAACTGAAAAGAGAAGGAATTGGAGGGTGTGCTGACTTTGGGTTTAAATTTTTTTCCGCACTATTTAAGGGCTTTTTAAAATATTTGAATCCATATTTCAAGTGGATTTGACTGCATTCACCGAAACAAAGCCCACTTCTAAAACTGTCACAAACCCTGGAATGCAAGAGTTTGCACCCAGGGACACTTCATTCATTCTTCAAATAATAATTCTTGCACAAATGAAGGTATTTACACTACTCTTCCTTCTTGCAAATCCCATTGCATTGGAGGGAGGAGGTTTCTTGTTTTAGGTGCAGTAGGGACATTCTTTAACAAGTTGGACTGGCAGGAAGCACAGGTCTTGAATACTGTAGCCTGGTCAGGGGTTTGGCAACTGAAATCAGTTTTTTTTTAAACGAAACTGGTTTGGCAGGACACATCGGACGTGGTTGAGGGGGGACTGTCCTGGGGCATGGAACTGGTTTGGCAAGGAATTGATTTGAGAGACGAAAAGGGTGATGACCTCACTTCCTTCAAAATGTTGACTAGGTCACTTCCCGAGGGGTGACGTGGAGGTGTCATAAGGGTAGACGGGGTCTGGGTGGAACAACGCAAAGAGTCATCAAAGGGTACTACCTTGTCATTAGTATCTTCTTTTGTAGTACAATCTAGGCAAAGCTAATGTTTTGACCACTTAGAACGTTCTATACCGGAGCAATGTTCATGGAAGTAAAACTCACAGCTACTGCACTGAATAGAGTTAATAGTAACTCTTAATCCGCATTCCTGGCATACTCTCTTTGCCATTTTTTGAACCGGAATGGGTTTTGATATATTATCTCTGATTAAAGATGAGTTAGCAAGGGTCACTGAATTAATTCATGTTCAAAGCTCTTAATTAATTCTGTCCAAAGTGAGTGAATCCAAAAAGGTGTTTCCACTCTGAAGACTAAATGAAGACTGAAACATTTAGTTTCACCACGTATAGTTTACCTACATTTAGTTTACTTACAATTCGTTACCACGAACTGTTTGATACGCCACTCACTCAAGTTTACGATGTGTAAAACTCGAGAACAAACCGGTTTCTTCGTTAGTTTCTTCGTTACTTTAGAAATAAATTTGGACTATATATTTGCACATTAGGGGGGGGGGGGGTAAAGTATAACGGGTATGCATTCAAAATGTGTTAGGTACAATTATTCTACACATTATGAAGTAAGAATTGTTTTCTGACTTCAAGCTGTCCAAATACTTTACCCCCTCCCTTTGTGCAAATATATAGCCCAAATTATATATTTCCCATCTATTCTGTTACTTGTCTTTGTCTTGTCTCACGCTAAGCTGAAAGAAACTAACGAAGAAACTGGTTTTTTTCTCGAGTTTTACACAGTGTAAACTTGAGTGAGTGGCATGTAATACACAAGAACCAAAATTCCTTCCCCTGTGGAACAAAAACTCATATAAAATTCTCAAATGTGGAAAGCCTTATTTTCCACGGGGGGTGGGTATTTTCCGGGGGGTTATTTACCGGGGGTTATTTTTCGCACGGTGTTATTTTCTTCGGGAGTGGGGGGATTTTTTCGGGGGTATTTTCCAGGGGGTGTTTTCCGGGGGGGGGCATTTTCTGGGGGGAACGCCGGCCGTCGTCACTAGTATGTTTGTTGAGAACGCACGTCTATCCTTGAATGTCCTTATTTTCACTCTCTTTATCACTTCTCCAATTTCGTTAACCATCCTGGAAGTATTACTTGCACAAGTGTACCTGTTTTCTATGGATGTTTGCTTTGCTGCAGTGTCAGCCATTTCATTTCCACTAATGTTTGCATGTCCGGTTATCTAGTCCAATGTGATGGTTACTCCTTTTTCCGATAGTTTCTGTATTTCTTCACGGCAAAAGAAAATACTTTGGGTGCTGTTTTATTTTCTAGATAGGTATTCTTGATTGCACGGTACGGAGAAACCATATGCTGACACTTTTGAATTTCCTGTGCTTTTTCATTGTGCTGGCAAAGCCATCTGTGAGCCCTGTGAATCCATTTTGGACCTCAAAAGATTTACTGTTTTAGTGACAGCAATTTTATCCCGTACGAAAAAGTGAAACTCGTGATTCCTTGGAAAAGCACATGATGTCACGGGAAATCCATTTAAAAACGAATTAAATCCAGGGTAATCCATGGCATTTCCTATCTCCATGGAAGGGGTTGGAATATCCATGTAAACATGGACAAATCCATGGCAGTGGCAACCCTGATTCAGTTCTGTTGCCAAACATAATCCTCGCTGCTGTCCCTATTGCTTCCCAGGCTCACCCCACTCCCCAAGAGGACAATATACAGTCCTAAGCTATATACAAGAGTCTGTTGATTTCGGACCTTTGCCATTCCTTTTTTGCTTTTTCTTTTATTAACAGCTGGTTCATAATACCAAAGAAAGACACATGGAGAAAAAAAAACCAGCAAACTTTTGTTTTTAGCCTAGGGTTATATCTGCCCCATTAGGGGAAAGGAGCTGAGATGCAATTGTGATGGAAGTGAATATTCTATTTATAAAAAATATGGAACGGAAAATCTGATTGTACATTTCCTTTCTTTTTTTCCAAGAAATCTAAACGGGATTTTCAAATGTTATTTGAAACTCCATTTCCGTCTCCAGGCAAGTCTAAGAACTGAAAACAAAATTTTCCCATGTATATTTTTTAAATTGGTGCAAGTTTAATTTTCATTCTTAGACTTTTTAAATTTCGCACTCGCAATCTATCAATAATTTTTCCACAACATTTTGGGTTGAAGCCTTCCAAAACGAATTTAAGAGAACTTACGAGCTAAGTGGTTTGTTAGCCGACTGGTTCGACTATAATTTCATTGTCGTGTTAAAACTCTTAAGACTTTTGAACTAACTTAATCTGAATCTCAAGGCTTGGTCTGCTGACTAAGAACTGTAAAGACTTGACTTGCCTCTTTTGATTTATTTCTAGTTCAGAGCAAAGAGTATGGAAACCATCTAGCGTTTGGTGACATTTGGTATTTTCTCAGTGTAGTAATAAAAATAATTAATCTAATTAGTGTAATTTGTAAAATTAGGGCAGTAATAAGGGTCTAATTTCAGTTCCTGACAAAAAAAGATTACAAAGCTTGAAAAATTGCCATGTTTCATCAATTACTAGATGGCGTTGATAGTTTTTTTTTTCGCCGGCACTACCCTAGGTTCTATTCTTATGAGTTACCCACTCATATAAATTTAGAGCATAACCTAAAATGGTTCGTAAAGAAAAAAGTCTAATCTGTCACTTTAAAAAAGAAAAAAGGCAATTACGACCAAGAAAATTGTCGGTTGCAAACTTTAAGTGTTTTATGTTTTCATTTATCTTTGCTTCGAAGGAATCCTCATAGTGGTAAGCTTAATAAAAATCCTTAAATTGTTCATTCACCATTAAAATGAAAAAAAAAAACTTTATAGGCATTGTTTTTCAACCGAGAGAATGTAGCCCTCCCTGGGTTTGCCAAATAATTTAAGGAAGAAGCAGAAGACAAAAAGACACACGCCGATAAGTTCCGATTGCAATGGGTGCGAGATTGTATAATAAAGAATCTATAATGTCTGCAGAGTTAAATGCCATAATCATGGCATTAGAACACCTTATGGAAAATAAACCTTTGATTGCTAATTCAAATAATATTATAGTTTATTCTGACTCTTTATCAAGCCTTGAGTTACTGTCTTCAGCTCCTCAGTATAAGTTGGATATTGACACTTATCATTGTCTTAGTATTATAGATAATCTTGCTTCAAGTGGCATAAGAACTTATCTCCAGTATATTCCTAGCCACTCTGGTATAAGTGGTAATCATCAGGCTGATGAAATAGCAAAAAATGCAATAAATATTGACCAACCAAGTGGGAGACCAATCCCCATTAGAGATATTTACCGATGGAGACTATCAGATATTATGTTTAATAAGAATAATCCTGTTCTTTCCCCCTTTCCCAATAAGTATTTTTCTAAAATTTATCATAGAATTCGTTCTGGAACAGATGGACTAAATTTTCTTGCATTCTCTAATCAGTTTCCTAATTCAAGTGGTTCTGCTCCCCTGTCCCCTCTTTAAAGGTATTGCAATATGTATAATGAAACAATTGACTACTACCTATTCGAATGTAATATGCTGACGTCTGCACAGCATACCTTGCTTTGTAAACTGTCAAAGTGCTTCAAACACCACAAAATCTCACTATCAGCCAAGAGCCTAGCCAACTATACCTGCACACAGAGCATAGAAATCGACATCTATCATCTTATATTTGAACTCCTTGAGTCGAAAGATGTACTGAAAGATATCTGAGAATATCTAATAAATAAGAGACAACCAAGCCATTAGCTCTGTAGCCCACAGAGTGAAGCAAAAGGAAAAGGGCTAAATAGTATCTACTGAAAAGCCCACCTGCTGTGAAATAGAAGGAGAAGAAGTTCAACAACAACAGCAACACTCTAAGTAATTTACAAATAAATTTCTTGTGAATTATTATTTCGATTTATCAGTAGTTTTACCGAACCAATCTTGTTCAAAATCCTCTTCAGGGCCATATTGTGGTGTTTCTTTTGTGGATGGTGAAGTTTTTTTCCCCACATTAGAGTGCAGACGGTCTGTTATCATAGTAATATCCTTTCTTGTTTAGATTAAAGCTTAATCCAATAGGCAATGCATAGAACTCCCCCTAAAAAAAAGTCCCCCCAGACCCCACCCCAAACAACTAATGAAATTGATCCCCATCCTCGCTGGTCAAGCTCACTATCACACAGCTCACATGATAGCTCTAATTCTGAGAATAGGACAATGATCAGTGTAGGGGCTAATGTCACTATAAATGATGATAATGGGTTTCAAGAGGTCCTTTCTAGAAGCTCCAAAAAAAGAAAAAAAATCTCCCCAATCAAAAGTATTTCCCCTCCCCCTGCCCAAGATTCTCCCTCCCAAAATTTAGGAATTTACCTCAAAATTTCTCCAAATACCCCCTTTGAAATAAAAAAGATTACTGCAATAAGAGTTGCAATTTTCAAATTGTTAAAATCAATGTTTTCTCTTAACATTCACCGTGATGGATCTTTGCTAATAGCTGTCCAAGATCAGAAATCAGCAGATACAATAATTAATCTAAAATCTCTTCTGAATATCCCAATTAATGCATCTAAATGGAACCCAAAACAATCTCCAACAAAAATAGTATTATATAATGTTCCCACAGAAGTACCCATTCAGGAGTTAAAAGGAGGGCTCTCAGAAAGGGCTGGTAACACAATCCCTGTTGAAGATGTTACAAAACTTGGTAAACCTAACTCTAATGGCCTAAAAACAAGTAGATCAAAAATTATTTGAAGTCATACCCTCAATGAAATATAATTTTATATTGTTTTTAACTATTAAAGCTACTCCACCTCCTTTTCTCTCTGATGATCTGTCCTTTCTCAGGATAGTATATCCCAGAGACTTAATTTGTTGATTTTGGGTTAAATGAGTTTCCTGGAGGCAAGCAATATTGATGGAATTATTATTCATAAAAGATATTAGTTCATTTAACTTATTTTCTGTGAGTGATCTTACGTTCCACTGGAGTATTGATATGTGTTGTGTTGTTGATTTATTTTTCATATGACTGTGTATCAATGTTCAGCTTTGTTAATAGTAAAGCAAGATCTTTTTTTGCTTGAATGAGCATATGATCAGGGATGTAGATTTTTGCCAATTCTGCAATGATTTTTGTTTTCTGTAGTTGATGTATATTCATGGCCTGAACTGCATTACAGTTTAGAATGAATAAGCATATATTTGGGGATTGCATGTTTAGTTGTGCATCCTGTTTGTCAGTTAAGGGATTAATTCCTGGTAGTGTTTCTGGTTTGTTTCTTCTTGGGAGGGGGGGGGGCAGGCTGGACTCATCTCATTGGACAAGGAGGCTTTTTGACTTGGTGATTCTTTCTAATAGGGATGTGAGCTAGGGGGCTTAAAGGATGGTGTTTTATAAGGGGTATTTGATGCATTGGGAGTGTTTAACTTGGGAGTTTTGGTTGGTTTCATTATGGGCTTTATTTGGTATGGTTGGGCAGCATTTGCTTCTATAGCTGCAAAGAGGTATGGAATGGCCTTCTCTGTTGCTACTTGGAGTGTTAGTGCTCTTTTCTTATATGCAGGGAATAGTGATTTATTGGTAGATTCATGTGGGCCTTTACAATTGATACATGTAGGCTGAGTGTTTTTGCAAGTTGTCAACTCTTTAGGATGGGATGCTTTACAATTACTACAGGCTATGAGAATTTCATTTGTGCTCCATACTCCAGTGGAACGTAAGATCACTCACAGAAAATAAGTTAAATGAACTAATATCTTTTATGAATAATAATTCCATCAATATTGCTAGCCTCCAGGAAACTCATTTAACCCAAAATCAACAAATTAAGTCTCTGGGATATACTATCCTGAGAAAGGATAGATCATTAGAGAGAAAAGGAGGTGGAGTAGCTTTAATAGTTAAAAATAATATAAAATTACGTTTCATTGAGCGTATGACTTCAAATAATACTGAATTAGCTGTTGCTACCCCTCCAAACCTGAATACATATTTCAACCCCAAAAGTGGCGGTTTCTCTACAATTGACCTACAAATTGTGTCTTTAAATATTTTGAATAAAATTTCTATAAATAAAATTGATAGTCTATGTACTGACCACTCTGCCATAGTTTGCTCCCTAAACGAACCTGCTGAAACCCTATCACATACCTCCAAATATATCAACACTAAAGCAAATTGGCCTATGTTCCAAAATAAGCTAAATGATGAAATTACAAGTTTCATCCAAATTTCATGCATTTCAAACGCAACAGCTGACACACATGCTGAAGCTTTGGCATCTTTACTAATAAATACAGCTAATCATGCTATCCCCAGGATAACACCCAGGAAAACCTTCCCTAAACACATTCCCAAAGCATGGTGGACAAATGAGTGCCAAAATAAATGGAGAACAAAAAAGACAGCTAGGAGAACATTCTTAAAAAAACCATCACCTACTACATATTTAAAAAAATTACAAGCAGAATGTAATCTAAAAAGGACCATAATAAATGCTAAATATAACTACTGGAATAATTTTGCAAATAATCTCTCCAAAGAAACACATGAGCCAATTAGACATAAAGTCATAAGCCACATCTGTGGGAAAAAGACTTCCCCCAACCCACTCCTGTATGAGCTTATACATAATAATACCCATTATGACAATGATAATGAAAAAGCAAAGCTATTTGCCACTCTTTTTGTTAATAAGCTAACATCAAATCATTGTAGCAAAATGTCCCCAATTCCTATGAACCCAAGTTGCCAACCTCGCCCAGGATCCGAGTATATAACCAGCCCCTTTTCAATCCTAATATGATGTATTGAATAATGCAATACATCATATTAGGACCAAGACTAGCGGCAGCTATGACAATATACACCCTACATGGATAAAGAATCTCACCCCTTCATGCAAACAGGAACTTCCAAATTGTTATTATCATGCTTGGGCTTCATCTATGTTCCCAAATGTCTGGAAATGTTCGTGCCTCCTACCAATCCTAAAGAAAAACAAACCCAAAAATAACCCTGAGTCTTATAGGCCCATAATGATTACTCCTGTGATGGGGAAAATAATGGACAAAATGATCCATTACCGACTTCTCTGGTTTGTTGAAAAAATAGTATGATCCCTCACCACTCAAACTGGTTTCAGGAAACACCATTCCTGAACAGATGCTTTCATATTGTTAACAAATGCAATAAATGAATGATTCTCAAAAAATAATGTCCTAGTTGCAGCTTTCCTAGATTTTGAAGGGGCATATGACAATGTGAACCACCAAATCCTTTTAAATAAACTTGCAAACCTTGGACTACCCACCAAGCTAGTATCTTTTATAAAATCTTTCATAGAATTGCGAAGTTTCATTGTTCGTGTAGGTTCAGCCTCTTCACCCCAAAAGACAATAACCAAAGGCCTTCTTCAGGGAGCAGTCCTCAGCGGCTTCCTCTTTACCCTATATCTCTGGGACATGAACCTCCCCCACACGAATCTACAGTATGCTGATGATCTGGTACTATGGTCATCTGGCAACACCTTTGAGATCGCACTGTCAAAGCTGCAAAAGTCACTTTTCTAATTTGAAAAATTTTCTCAACATTCAGATTTACCCATTACACCTACCAAGTCAAAAATAATCCAATTTCACCGAAAGTGAAATCATGTTAATACAAGACTAACTCTAAATGGAACGACTATTCCAGAAGATAATCATATTAATTACCTAGGTCTCATGTTTGACCAAAAACTTAATTTCCACCTCCACATTTCAAACACAATAAAAAATGCTATAGAAAAACAAGTATACTAAAAAGACTTCTTTCCACACCCTGGGAATGTAAGGAGAAAACCTTAATATAGTTTTATAAATCACATATAAGACCCCATATTGACTATGGGCTCATCGTCTATGGTGCATTTGCAAAGACCCCGATGCAAAAAATTGAAACAATACAAAACGATATAATACGTCTCATATTTGGTCTTAGGAAACCCACAAGCACCAAGTTTCTGCTTATGGAGAGTGGATTAACAACAATAAGGGAGAGACGTAGCTTTCTCTTGATAAAACATCTTACAAAAATTGAATCAAATAGCTCACACACCCTCCATAATTGGTTAAGAAATCCAGCCATGTATAGAGGCATTGCAGATGAGTATGCCAATATTCAGAAGAAGTTCCCTGTACCCGCAAAGTCTATTGCACATACTTTCCCCTAAACCCCTCCATGGAATTGGTCAATCCCCATAATAAACACTGATTTCTCAAAGTGGACTAAAGATTTAACCCCCATCACGTTTTTCCAGAAAAAATTTGCTGAACTTAATACAATTACTTATAAAAACCATTTCCAAATCTTTGTTGATGGGTCCAAAATGAATGAGAAGGTAACAAGCGGTGCCTTCCTTCCTCACCTGAAAATTGCAATGGGTGAGAGATTGTATAATAATGTATCGATAATGTCTGCAGAATTAAATGCCATAATCATGGCATTAGAACACCTTATGGGAAATAAACCCTTGATTGCTAATTCAAATAACATTATAGTTTATTTATGACTCTTTATCAAGCCTTGAGTTGCTGTCGTCAGCTCTTCAGTATAAGCTAGATATTGACACTTATCATTGTCTTAGTATTATAGATAATCTTGCTTCAAGTGGCATAAGAACTTATCTTCAGTATATTCCTAGCCATTCTGGTATAAGTGGTAATCATCAGGTTGATGAAATAGCAAAAAATGTTATAAATATTGACCAGTCAAGTGGGAGACCAATCCCCATTAGAGATATTTACCGATGGAGACTATCAAATATTATCTTTAATAAGAAAAATCCTACTCTTTCCCCCTTTCCCAATAAGTATTTTTCTAAAATTTATCATAGAATTCGTTCTGGAACAAATGGACTAAACTTTCTTGCATTCTCGTATCAGTTTCCTAATTCAAGTGGTTCAGTTCCCCTGTTCCCTCTTTGCAGGTATTGTATTATGAATAATGAAACAATTGACCACTGCCTATTTGAATGTAATATGCTGACGTCTGCACAGCATACTTTGCATTGTAAACTGTTAAAGTGCTTCAAACACCACAAAATCTCACTATCAGCCAAGATCCTAGCCGACTATACCTGCACACAGAAATCGATATCTATCATCTTATATTTGAACTCCTTGAGTCGAAAGATCTACTGAAAGATATCTGAGAATATCTAATAAATAAGAGACACCCAAGCCAGTAGATCTGTAGCCCACAGAGTGAAGCAAAAGGAAAAGGGCTAAATAGTATCAACTGAAAAGCCCGCCTGGTGTGAAATAGAAGAAGAAGAGGGGGAAGAGCTGTTTGCAAATCAATCGATAATTCCCAGCGTGATGAGTGGGATTTCCCCTTGCATGCCATGGAACAGTCAGTAGGGTTGGAGAAACAAGTGTATCAGGTAAATAATTTTATCAACTAACGTTCCTCCACTGCTTACTTGAAAAAAACTCGTCAAAACTATTCGGTTTAGGGATTAACTTACACGAAAAGAGATCAGCACTACTTGCAGATTAGTTTGGATTGATCTTCCCATTCCCCTATTTTCAGTATTTTGGATTAATTCCAGATATTGCACAAAAGTAATTAAAAAGTGTCTGTAACCCTTTGCCAATCACCTGAGGTTATACAACGGACTTCTCTGTACTTATCTACGGCTGACATTTAATTTTCACCAACGAGTAGTAGATTTCTGTCTAATATTTTGTCTCTTTTTAAAGAATGAGGATTAAGGCACCGAAATAAAAGAAAAAGGGTTAGGTTAAAAGAAATATAAAACTATTGATACTCAAGATACAAAAGCGAGCGGAAACGATATATATATATATATATATATATATATATTATCCACGTTAGTCTTACATTATAAAATAATCCGTAACGTATTTTTGTTTTTGTCTCTTTTTAAAGAATGAGGATTAAGGCACCGAAATAAAAG
>JAQQPU010001369.1:0-25604 GCA_029168905.1 Artemia sp. Kazakhstan ARC1039 | reverse complement strand
AATGAGGATTAAGGCACCGAAATAAAAGAAAAAGGGTTCTGTTAAAAGAAATAAAGAACTATTGATACTCAAGATACAAAAGCGAGCGGAAATAATATATATATTTTTTCCACGTTAGTCTTACATTATAAAATAATCCGTAACTTTTTTTTTGTCTTTTTTTAAAGAATGAGGATTAAGCCACCGAAATAAAAGTAAAAGGGTTCTGATAAAAGAAATAAAAAACTATTGATACTCAAGGTACAAAAGCGAGCGGAAAAAAATATACAAATTTTTTCCACATTAGTCTTACATTATAAAATAATCCGTAACGTATTTTCTCGGTCACTTCCCAGATTTTTCTTTCATGAAATTAATAGATTTGAATCGTATAATTGATTTACTTCGGATGGTTCACAAGACAATGAAAGTAGTTAATCAGCCACAAACTAAGAATTTCCATGTTTGATAATTTTCGTAAATGACGTTGCAGTTTCTAATTTTCAGAGTCTACTGGACATGCATGCATTCTCACATATCCATAACGAATACTATTGACAGCCTTCTCGAAGGATTACTTTCTGCAACATGAAGTTGAAACACTTGACTTAGTGGCTTGCTATATAATCAAAATCAAAAGAGTTGGAGACGGGCTGGGGATCAACATGTTTGACAAAGATAAACAATACCTTCAAAGAAAAGAAAACAATACCTTCAAAGGAAAGCCACACTTTCTTAAGCTGTTTGGTGCCAGATTTATTAGCTTGATATTTTGGTGATTGTTCACCTTTTTTTTTTATTTGACACTCGCTACTAAAAAACTACGTGTTAGGGTCTCTTTTATCTAAAATTGAATTTCCAATTTTTCTCTATTTTTAAGATACATATCATTGTGTAATTTCTCATTTGACCTGTTCAAACAATCAGATTTCATTGTCCATGGAACTTTAAAACTCCATTGCTTAAACACGGAGCTTTCAATACAGAAATGATTCTGCTGTGAGCTGCCTAAGAAAACCTAACTGGCACAGGTACACCCCCAGAACTCGATCAGATGTTCTGATTAAAAATTATCTTTCCTTTACATAGACAGTAGGCTCCTAATCTTGGACATTATAGGGCCGTCCTTTTACACTAAGATCTTACATCTAAGATCTCGCATCTTTCTGCAAAGATTTCCGTTCGTTTAACTCATCTTTGTTCTAAGATCTTACAGCTCACTGATGTAAGCAAAAAGTGTGAAGGATGCCATGTTTCTGCCATATAGAACAATGATGAGAGAACTTTGATGATGTACTCATCATTCTTCTTAGACCGCTGATCAGAGCAAAATGATGAAGGACGTTTGCAAAAGAACACTATAAGATGTAAGATCTTGCACAAAGCTGAGTAAAAGAACGGCCCTTATTATATAGGATTAGATAGTAGTGATTGGCTGATGATTAGGACTAGACCAGTTAGGATTAGCTGACTATAATCTTGGGATACCTCTGCTCTTTAAAATTTGAATTTAGACAAAAGTTAGCTCTACACTCTAGCTTATATAAATACAATTATTGTCTATCTGTTCCACTATTGTCTATCAGTTTATTTGAAATTGTGAGGGTTGTGCATTGTTAAAATATTCAAGCTGATCACATATTTGTCAAAAGATTTTGACACATCCAATGGTGAGACAATCGACTTTCTAGGTGGTGTAATAGATATTTTACAATGATTTAGCCGCTAAAGAGTGGATTATATGACAGACTACAAGGTATCTTACCATACAACTGGTCATTGAAAATGGTGTAAAACCGAAAATGCATTTTCCCATTTGTTCTAATGTCCTTAGAAAGTTTGACTTTTTCAAGTACAACAACCAAGCAGTGAGAAAAACATTTTCTCTTGAATTACAAAATATTAGCCACACCCCGTTAGTTCCTAGCACATTAGTTTTAGAACAAGTAGACTCTAACTTTAGATCATGAATTTTCTTCTTTTTTCTTCGAAATTAATAAAAGTATATACACAAGACCAAATCACAACTTATAGCTTAGTGCTAGCTCCTTCTTTCTTTTCTTCTTTGTTATCTTTCTTTTCTTCTTTGTTATCTTTCTTCTCTTCTTTTTTAGGTTCCTTTGTGCCCTCCTCCTTCTTTTTCTCAGATTCCTTGTTAGCTAATTTGTTGTTAATCAAATTATGCAGAGCGATGATAGAACGAGCAAGGGCTGCCACGTACAACACTCCCATTTGATCATTTGTTTCAATAAAAAGGGATTTTATAAATTGCGGTTGGGTGACGTCAGGTAGTAAGTTGAAAATATCTTGAAGCTGATAGACAATCTGATGGTTTACAGGTAATTTGCCATCTACAACCTAAAATACAAAAAACAAATGAGACATGCTACAAGAAAAAGCCGACGCCAATTAGCAGTTTACACAAATAATTAATTCTTATAGAGTTGTCAATATAAGTTTTCCCACTAACTTTCATGAAGTACTTGCTTTTGCTAGGAAAGAAATTAAACTTTTTGACTTCTTATATAAAACCAACAAAGTTGACAAATAACAGAAGAAAACCGGAGCTAATTTCAAAATTGGGAAATTAATGGTGATTTAAAGCTGAATAGGGCCGTCCTAGCCGAGTGGTTAGCACGTTAGAATTTATATCCTTTGTCCGAGAGGATAGGAGTTTGAGTCCTGGTGTCTCTGCTTATTTGGTTTAAAACGGGTGTCTGGCGTGACTCTGTAAGCTCAGCAAGAGTTGTCCCGACTCTAAACGGGCACCTGGAGAAGGTAAACAGGAAGAGTGTGGGAAAGCACAGGATGGCTGGCCCCCAGCCTCCCATTGCACTTCCAGGCTGAAGAGCCATGAAACAGAGATCAGCATCGCCGGTAGAGATGTAACGCAGTATTGTTTACTTTTAAAGCTGAATAATAACCTTTTTGTGAAGGTAAAGTCCTTTACTAAAGGAAAACACAACAAGCTAAATTATCTCTTTCGACTTCTATAATTCGAATCGACAACGTTGTATTTGTTTTATTTGTACCTTTTAACAAAGAAATAAACGAAGCCAGAATTTCTCTAAATAGTCTTCATTAAACCAGGTTAAGAAAAACTTAGTTTAAATTTTGTAATAAGTAGAGTAAGGGGATAATAACCAGCTTTAGCAGCAGATGTGTAGTAAATACCAAACCTCGAGTTATCATAACCCATTGCCGTAACACGCACAATAAAAAGAACAACCATAAAACACTAAATTACATCTATTTCCCGTTTCTTACCATGGAACGCCCCAACACTTTAATATCGATAAAAAGACTTCTTTACATATATAGTTAAATTCTGGAAAATAGCTAACCTTAACCTATACTAGAAAAGTGTATGATAGTTTTAGGACAGACAATCACTAGTGCTGGCACCAAAATCTGTCTTGTTGTATTGAACTCAACTCCTGCCACACCCTTCTTTGAGCAAGGGGAATGTAGGTAGCATTTTACGTCCAGCAGTGCATCACTTATCCTGCTATTTCTCTAGTAATCAAAATAATATTTACCATTCCTGAATCAGGTACAACGGCAATTTTTTCTCACTACATTTTTTTTTAATAAGTTCCATTTTTTGGTTACTATGGGCGTGATTCGTTCTTTGCTAGATTGCGCCTACTGGGGCAACTATGATTTTGTGTTGTAATTGATCCTTAAACCTACTGCGCCTCTTCCTCTTTCTTTCTTTTTCATTCTTGCGTCTGAAGTATCTAATATTATCATGATGTCATTGCTGATTTTTTATTTGGGATGGGGGTCAGCAGTGTGGCTTTCTTTGACTAAGTGGGTACCTGGAGAAATCTGGGAGAAAAAAAATGGGAACCGTCAGATGATTTGTCCTCAACCACGCATAGCACAACCGCCCAAAGGTAGAGAATCAAGAGATCAGTACTTGCGCTATGTAGACCATGAGTTAAGCATGCGAAAGTTTCTTTTTTTCTAGTGCGAATATAGGGCAGAACAGAAGTCTGTCAAAAAAACTCGAAACCAATTATAAATAAAATTCAAATAGAGATAAAAATCTTTTTAATACACAGTGATTCTCACAAAGTGATAAAATTTCACAAAAAATACTAGATATTTCGGTCACATATGCAGTGACTGTCATCAGTAGTAACACTAAACTAAAACAACTAAAAACAATAGTATACGAAATGAAATAAAACTAAATATTGTTTAATAATCTAATTCTTTTCAAAGCAAAAGCGGAAGCTAGTCTCTTTGACCTTCTTGGATCCGGTTCATTAGCCTTGAAATGAACTAAGACTTGGACAGAGGTTAACTACATTGGGTGAATTGAACTTCACTTTATCAGATTTTAACAAATTAGCGTAGATAGAGTTCAAACCAAATTACTTTATGTCACGATTTAAAGCTATATTCTTGAATAAAATTTTCTTAATTTCAAGAGTTTCACGAAAATTTTGCTTTAAACCTTGGTCCCTAGAAATCAAAGAGACATTATCGAACAAAATAATATGGTCAGGAAAATTAGAAATATGCTCCAAAAGGGTTGAAGTTAAATCTTCAGATTTAGAATCTTGCTTTAAAGCCGATGAAATAGAGTCTTTATACTGTAATTATCTCATTTCCAAATTCTGGTTAGTACGTCCCACATATGAGCTTCCGTAAGTACATGAGATCTGATAGACCACACTTTGTTTGCCCAATGAAGTTAGATCCTTCCAAGAATTTAGAAAACTACCCAAAGTATTATTACTCTTTAAAGCTACCTTTAGACCACTCTGTAAAATTCTTTTGAGTTTTTCACTTAGCCGGGATACATTCGGTAAGGAATAAAAAACAAACTAACAACCTTCTCCAGAGTTGTCTCGAAGACTTCCTTAGAATCTCTAGAAACTTTTTCCTTCTTTTTGAAAAAGTCTGGTTAATTAACCACTCTGGATACATGTTAATTAATTAGTATTTTTCTTGGAAAAGACAACTTCACCTCAAATATTCTGGAGAGCAAATACTAAAGATCAGGTTAGTTAAATAAATGATCGAACCTATTTTTACTTGGCGAGCGTGACCGGAGCTTTATGACAAAAATCTGTTGTTATTTGTCAGCTTTCTGTAAATTTTAAATCCAGACTATTTTCGCTTTTTAAAAGAAGAACATCAAGAAAAGGGAGTTTCCCATTCTCTTCTAATTCAACAGTAAACTTTAACCCCCCCCCCCCAACAAAAAAAAATTAAGAGGTTCGAAAAATCCTTTTAATTCCTCCGCCCCATAATCCCATACTGAAATTATGTCATCCATATACCGGACCCAAGAAATATATTTAAAAAAATATGAATCTAACGCAATTGTTTCAATATTTTCCACAAAAATATTAGCTAATAATGGAGATAAAGGGACTCTCATCGGTAAACCATTTACTTGTTCAAAAAATTCCCTTCTGAATTGAAAAAAAAAGAGAACTTATTGCACAACCTTATTAAATACATAATTACAGAAATTTCAAATCTGTTTTGCCACAAATCAAGTCCAAATTTCTTAACAGCTTTCTTTCTAGAAGAGTTTTGGCTGCTTCTACATCAGTATTTGTGTACATTGATACAATGCCGAAGCTTGAAAGCAAAGGACTTGACGAAATTTCTACTTTTTTCAGTTTTTCAACCAAATTCGAAGAATTTTTAATGTACGAAATTTGTGTTGAAAAATGTGGTTTACAGATTGACACTAACCACATCCTCAAAACACTTGTTGATGACCTTGTACTTGACACAATTGGTCGTAATGTCAGGCCTATGGATTTGGGAAGTCCATATAACTTGGGTACAAAGAATTGCATGGCAGGCATTTGTAATAAATGAAGTGTAATTTTTCTTTCATCTTTCAAACACTTTAAATCGTTTTTAAACTTGCTTGTAAAAGAGTCTGTCGGATTATACGATAACTTTTAGTATGTTTTTTCATCATTTGGTAAAATCCTTAATTTTGATTCATAGTCCTCAGTATTTATCACAACTAAAGTGTTACTCTTATCTGCTTTTGTAATGGTAATTGAACCATCCTTTTTAATTTTTTTAGAATTCTTATGTCTTTGATGGTCGTACTAGGAAATTCCCTTTTCAATACAAAATTAGAAAGGGTTTTCACGGTAGAATCTCTTACTAAGCTAACATCTTTTATTAAGCTTGCGTTTTTATACAAAGATGTTTCTATTGAAGAGATAATACATTCCACGGAGATATTATCAGGTTAAAAAAAAAAAAATTCGGACCCTTTTCAAGCACGATTGTTCTTGTGTCGTTAAAGTTCTTTATGAAAAATTAACCACACCTGATCCAAGAATTGACGAAGGTATTACCACATTATTTGTTGATAATTTTGAAAACTTTTTTAGCAATCATTCTCTGGAAAGGTAAAAGATCACCATCAAATTTTTTATTGAAACCGGAATTTCCTAGTACGACCATGAAAGACATAAGAATTCTAAAATACATAAAAAAGGATGGTTTAATTACCATTAGAAAAGCAGATAAGAGTAACACTTTGGTTGCGATGAATACTGAGGACTATGAACCAAAATTAGGGATTTTACTATATGATGAAAAAACACACAAAAAGGTATCGTAAAATACGACAGACTCTTTTATAAGTAAGTTTAAGAACGAATTAAAGTGTTTGAAGGATGAAGGAAAAATTACACCTCAACTTTATTACGAATGCCTGCCAAGCAGTTCCTTGTGCCCTAAGTTATATGGACTTCTCAAAATCTATAGGCCTAACTTACCATTACGACCAACTGTGTCAAGTACAAGGCCACCAACAAGTATTTTGAGCAAGTGGTTAGTGTCAATCTGTAAACCACTTTTGTCTATACAAATTTCGTATGTTAAGAATTCTTCGAATTTGGTAGAAAAACTGAAAAAAGAAGAAATTTCGTCAAGTTCTTAGCTTTCAAGCTTCGACATTGTATCAATGTACACAAACATTGATGTAGAAGTAGCCGAAACACTTCTAGAAAGAAAGCTGTTAAGACATTCGGACTTGATTTGTGGCAAAACAGATTTGGAAATTTCTATAATTGTGTATTTAATAAGGTTCGGCAATAAGTTCTCTTGTTTTTTTCAATTCAGAAGGGAATTTTTCGAACAAGTAAATGGTTTACCGATGAGATCCCCTTTATCTCAATTATTAGCTAATATTTTTATGGAAAATATCTTTGTCAAGTTCTTTGCTTTCACGCTTCGACATCGTATCAATATACACAAATATTGATGTAAAAGCAGCCGAAACTCTTCTAGAAAGAACGCTGTTGAGAAATTTGGACTCGATTAGTGGAAAAACAGATTTGGAAGTTTCTGTAATTATGTATTTAGTAAGGTTGTGCAATAAGTTCTCTTATTTTTTTTAATTCAGAAGGGAATATTTCGAACAAGTAACTGGTTTACCGATGAGAGCCCCTTTATCTCCATTATTAGCTAATATTTTTGTGGGAAATATTGAAACAATTGCGTTAGATTCATATTTTTTTTTTAATATTTTTTGGGGCCAGTATCTGGATGACATAATTTCAGTATGGGATTATGGGGAGGAGGAATAAAAGGATTTTTGGAACATCTGAATTGTTTGGGAGGGGGGGGGGGTTAAAGTTTACTGTTGAATTAGAAGAGAATGGGAAACTTCCTTTTCTTGATATTCTTCTTTTTAAAAAATGAAAATAGTCTGGATTTTAAAATTTACAGAAAACCAACAAATAACAATAGATTTTTGTCATATAGCTCCAGTCACGCTCGCCAAGTAAAAATTGGCTTGATCATTTCTATAGCTGACCGGATCTTTAGTATTTGCTCTCCAAAACTTTTTGAGGAGAATTTGTTGTTTTTTTACAGAAAAACACTAATAAGTAACATGTATCTAGAGTGATTAACTAACCAGCCTTTTTCAAAAAGAAGGAAAAAGTTTCTAGAGATTTCTAAGGAAGCCTTGGAGACAACTCGGGAGAAGGTTGTTTGTTTGTTTTATATTCCTTACCGTATGTACCCGGGCTAAATGAATAACTTAAAAGAATTTTACAGAGTAATGGTCTAAAGGTAGCTTTAAAGAGTAATAATACTTTGGGTAATTTTCTAAATTCTTGGAAGGATCTAAATTCATTGGGGTAACAAAGTGGGGTCTATCAGATCCCATGTACTTGCGGAAGCTCATATGTGGGACGTACTAACCAGAATTTTGAAATGAGATTATTACAGCATAAAGACTCTATTTCATCGGTTTTAAAGCAAGTTTCTGAGTCTGAAGATTTCACTTCAACGCTTTCGGAACATAGTTTTAATTTCCCAAACCATTTTATTTTGTTCGATAGTGTCTCTTTGATTTCTAGGGACCAAGGTTTAAAGCAAAATTTTCGTGAAACTCTTGAAATTAAGAAAATTTTATTCAAGAATATAGCTTTAAATCGTGACACAGGTGAATTTGGTTTGAACTCTATCTACGATAATTTATTAAAATCTGAAAAAGTGAAGTTCAATTCACCCAATGTAGTTAACCCGTGTCCAAGTGGTAGTTCATTCAACGCTAATGAACCGGATCCAAGAAGGTCAAGGAGACTAGCTTCCGCTTTTGCTTTGAAAAGAATTAGATTATTTTTATTTTATTTCATATATAAACTATTGTTTTTAATTGTTTTAGTTCAGTTTTAGTACTGGTGACGGTCACTGCATATGTGACTGAAATGTCTAGTATTTTTTGTGAAATATTATCACTGTTTGGGAAAATCACTGTCTATTAAAAGGATTTTATCCCTATTTGAACTTTTATCGTCATGGAAAGGCAGTGTGGTCCGAAATTATCTTCGAAACCAATTATTAGCTCCTTGCCTGGTTAAGTGTAATAACTAATCCTGACACTTGTCTATCCCGTTCTATGGTACTTACCCTTGTAATCTGTGGCACAATTATTAAGAAACGTCAAGTAATCTTGAATAGTGGATAAGTAACTAAGTTATGCTGAAACGCACTCGAAATAATGTACAGACATAAAACAATCATCTTTAATAAATTATAGCTTCAGATTGCGAATGGAAAAAAGTAAAAAAAAAATATAATTAACAATCATCGATAGGAAAATAAAAATCCTGTACAGATCTCACTTTTTCTAGTATTTTTTCAGAAGACGAAAAACAACACGAGTAAATTTATTAGCTTCTAGGAGAAAACTATACTGGTGGAGCTTTCATATTGCCAGACAACATGTCTGGCCAATCTCATTGAAGGGTTAAAAAGTCATATCTAGCATTATGCTTAAAATCAATACTATATTTTAAAATATCAAAGTTCGTCTGATAATTCAATCATTTTGATTTTTCTTGCACAAACACCACCTGCACAGAGTAAAATTTCCAAAATTAAGTATTGACTTTAAAAATAAAGTCAAAGACAACATAAATTCTCTCTTTATCGAATTATTTTGCAAACTCTCTTAACAACGGTATATCTATCATTTTATGTATTCACATTCGAATTTGGGAATATCAAAATATTGAATATTTTTCAAAATATTCAAAATCATAATATTTGAATTATTCCAAAAATTTGAAAAAAATTCGAATATCAAAATATCCTCATCAGACACTCGTTTTCCCGCATTTTATTTTGGATATTTATAATTAAAAATTTCGTTATTTCTAGTTGCATGGCTTACGACATTTTTTTGCACAGCAGCGCAAGTTAAATATAATAAATGGAATAGAAATTATCACACCTGCTGTAGGTAAGAGCTAATCTGTTGGACATGTTTAAATAATCCTTTGAGACCAATAAGCTGAGCAGTGATTTGTTGAGAAAGTGAACCAACTGTAGTGTCCTTTACATCTCGAAGGAGGTGCTCCACTCCAACTTCTTCAGCCTCCTCGGCACCAATCTCGCTAGGGATGTGCTCAAAGGTTTTGGTTGTTGGTGTACCATCCTGTAAATAGACAAGCATCCTTCAAATTTCTTGTTTGTCAGTAAAATTTTCTGGAGATATTATTCAGATATTTGAGTTGTTCTCAACAATTACCGAATTATTTATAGAAAAAACCGCATCTTACTAGTTGCAATTAGAAATCTAACCCCCTCCGACTTTCTTTTTTTAACGTTATGCAAATTTCATTTACTTGTTTCTTCAGTTCTTAAAGGAATAACTGAAATCATATCTTTAACTATATCACACATTAGGGAGTTGACTTCTTTTTGTTCAAATTTTAAATTCCAAAAAGCTGATTTCTTTTTTTGGAATTGATACTTTCTTCTCTAACAAGATTTTTTTTCTTTAAAACACTTACGTAGAATAATATTAAAGATAATTCTGCTACAGACTTGGATTTGAAAGATTTAACTTTAACACTTAAGAAGAATCGCAAGTGAATTTCGATCCCATCTAACTTTCTTTTATTAATATCAGGCGATTGTGATTAGCTTACTTGTCCTCAAATGTAGTATAAACTTAAAATTAAAAACAAAAAAACTTTGATGCTACTTGACTCTCTTTAATCGATATTATGCAATAGTCATTAACCTTATTTGTCCTCAGATATAGTTTTTTTTTACATAGAAAACATACTTCTTTAAGTTATTTTAGAGAAGGCATCAGATGCTTTAAAATATGCGTAAAAAAGCTCAAAATTTTCAATAGCAATGAATATTTTTTTCCTCGGAGACTCCCGAGACAATTCTTAAGTGAGGCCCTTCCTTGGATAGTTTATGGCATGGGTCGGCACCCCGCGGGCCGCATGCGGCCCGCAAGACCCTCGCCGCAACGCACCTGACAGACCATATTACTCACCATAACAATACAAAACGAAGCGAAAGGGGGTGCCATCTAGCATTCTCGAAAAATCCGTAAGCCTCATCTAGCATAGTTAGTTTGATTTTCAACTATCCAGTCCAGACCAATTGTTTTGGTATGTTACAATTTTTTATTTTGAGCAAACCTTTCTTAAAGTTTGGGAAATACACCCCAAAAAATACTTCGTCTTTCGATTTTCTATGTTTATTCTTTTTTAGTTCAGTAAAATTTAGCGCTTGGGGTACGAAATGAAAGCCAAATTAGGTCATGTGAGGTGTTCATCTCGTGGCGAAACATTCAGAAGAAAAAAAAACGCTTGATTTTGCAGATGGGTGTCATCTGGTATATAGGGGGATGGGAAAATATGGTACACACTGGGACATTTCCCAGCATGTACCAGATGAAACCCATCTACAAAATCGAAAGTAACTTTTTTTTTCAAAAGTGTTTAAGTACATCCAGGTTCTCAAAGGAGCACAAAGACAATATCTCAGGAACCGAATAGGTATTAATTTTCCATTTTCCGGGAAACTAGAGGGGGAGAAAAACTAAATCAAAAGTTACAATACATATCCAGATTATCATAAGGGTGTATGTGCAGTATCGCAGGAAAAAAAGGGGGGTACGTTGGAAGTTTCAAAGCATATTATTGGGGATGTTAAACTAAATCAAAAGACTCTATGTCCGTCCAATTTTGTCATAAGGGCATATTACGGCATCTTAGGAACGGATAAAGGTATTAAGTTGAAACTTAGGGACCTCTTGAGGGGGATTTACAACTAAATATAAATGATGAAACGGTCTATCGGCAATATATATGGGATGTCTGAGGACACTAAGGTAAAACTATCAAGGGATATTGCCAAGTATATTGAACAAAATCAATATGTACTCTATGCATGCAGGTTGTCAAAAGGGCATATGAACAATATCTGAAAAACTGCTGAAAGCAATAACTTGAACGTTTGAGGGGTGCTACAGCTACTACTTTTGCAATTAGTACTACTGCTATTGTGACTTTTTCAAACTGTGACTGCTTTTAACTGTTTTTTATCTTGAATTTGTGACTACTTGCAACTGCAAATACTTGTGAATGTGACTGATTGCAACTGCGACCCCAACTAATTATAACTACAATTGCCAGTGCATATGACTTTGACTGCATCAACTACTCTGCTATAGCAAAGAACAAGACAATCCCTCAAAACTGGAGCGATGCCAAAAAGACAGGGATACTGGCTGGTAGGTTTTCGAGCTTAAAATCCACAACTGATACTACGCAAGCCTGAGCTCACAAGCTTGGGTCATGCAACGAGCTTTAACAGAGTCAACATTGAGCAGTTCTTCTCAAACCCGAAGTCAGTTCTATAAAAGCTCCAGTTTAATGCAAGTAACATATACAACTGAGATAAAAATTATGTGACCACAGTTCATGTTCTTCCTAAAGTGTTTAGGGAGAGGGGTCAGATGATATTGTGCAAGGCAACATCATCAGAGATCTGTCCTTGTGACCATGGTCGGGACTGTTTCTGCAAGCAGTCAGTATTTACCATCTTAATTTACATTTCCAAGGAAAAATTTTCAGCCTCACATGCCGACTGGTGCTCCAGCAAACTCAGCAGGTGGAGTCTCACCATCCAGTTGGGGCAGTCAAGATCTGTTTTTGAAAATTTATTCATCACCTCAAGGATATATTCCCATCGATCGATCATTTTCCAAATTACAAGAAAGGAGTAAAAGAATCTGATATAAATTGTGTTTGGCAAAACACTAAAATGAAAAGTGCATTAATACAAGTACAAACTGAGTTTGAAAATCGGGTTCCTGATTTCACAAAGATCTCACATAAGATGGATATTTTCGAAAAATCCTTCGCAGTGGATCAAGGTGATAGATTTACAAAGTGATACCACGCTTAAAATAGCTTTTAAGGAAAAAAACAACTTAGTGGACTCATATGGAAGTTCGCCTTCTGAAAACTACAAGGAATTAAAAAGGTTTGCTGAGCAATTAATTAGTATGTTTGGTAGTACATATATTTTTTCAATTCTGAATTATCGAAAAAGAAACACTGTTCTCGGTTAACGGACATACATTTAGACGCAATATTCTACGTCTCTACTACAAAAATACAAGCTAATGTAAAAAAAAAGTCAAAAGCAACAACGAAAATATCATTGATTGTATTAACTACAATAAATGTAGTAAAAATATACATTAAACGATTTATTTTTAAACCTAAAATATTTTTATAGAAATATTGTAGATG
This sequence comes from Artemia sp. Kazakhstan ARC1039, assembly GCA_029168905.1. NCBI lineage: Eukaryota > Metazoa > Arthropoda > Branchiopoda > Anostraca > Artemiidae > Artemia > Artemia sp. Kazakhstan ARC1039. The sequence continues at coordinate 12,546 of JAQQPU010001369.1, read as the reverse complement.
TACTCTACTTATTATAGTGTACCTACAATACTAGAATACAGTGTGATGACATATGACCTAAGTGCGGCCTGTGTGAAATCCCAACGTAAAATTTTGGCCCTTTTACAACAAAAGCTTGCCGACCCATGCTTTATGGGGTAAATTTTATTGGGTGAGTTTTTTTTTTACTATGTTTTGAAGTTGCACTACGCCTTCAACAAATACATTCATTTATGGGATTTTGTGTTTTTTTCTTTTTTTTAAATCCTGAGGATTAATACTAGATTGGCCATTTGTCCATTCAAAGGATAATCCCATTTTTTATAACAAGATTCCCGACATCAACAGTACAAACGACATACTGCTAGTCCCAAGCTCTTACATCTAGTTCAGAAAAAAAACATTATTTGCTTATTCCTTTATATTTGTGCCTTTTACCCTTAGTACCATAATATTTCTTTCATTTGTAATCTTCCATACGAATGCTCAAATAAATGGTCCTAACTGTGAGAATAGTCCTCTTTTTAAAGTTTTAAGTAAGGTTAGTAGTTGACTAGGACGTTGAATCAGGAGTTAAGAGGGGTTGTGCCCTACCCCTGCTTATATTGATTATTTTGGTGAACTTTGTCCTAAGGAGCGCAGGAAATGGTATAGATAGGTAACAGGATTGAACCTGTACCCCCCAAAATGTGTGGCCAACTCGTAAAAAAGTAAAAAAAAAAAATGCATAAGACAAATTTTAATGCATTTTGTAAATTTTTTGTACCCCCTCCCCCGAACAAAACTCCTGGATACGCCCTTGGCTCCCTTTATGTCGTTATTTTCTTTGATTTTATTCAATGAAAAAGAATGATTGAATTTAATACATTGAAGATGGGCTTGAGTAAGGGCATGGAAATTGAAGTGGTTCGTTGCAATATATGAATGTCAGTGGGGAGTGTTGCAGAATATGTGAATTCGAAGGGGGGGGGGGGCTAAAATTCTAAGAGTGGCTAGTATAGGAGAATGGTAAAGGAATGATCCTAAAGTGGAAGGTGATAGTGATGCTTCCCCAAACTTAGATCATGCAGATGATTTTGGATATTCTACACTAGCATGTTAGCAACTTTCTGAAGTTCTTAAGACTTCAGGGTCCAAGATACATTTGAAATATAATGGCTAAGTTACTTGAATTAAAAAGAAAAGACACCAAAGAGGCGATGGTAGGTTATGAGAGAATTGACTAAGGGAACAGCTTCACTTACCTAGGTAACATAATCTGTAAGAATGATGGATGTGGTAAAGATACAAGAAGTAGAATAGCAAAAACGCAAAGTGGAATAACAATTGCAAATGTTCCAGAGAACAGAAAGATTAACTATGGAAGAAAGACTAGGATACTAAAAGCCATAGCAATAGCACTCACTAAATAAGACTGAAACCTGGGTAATTTGAAAAGTCGAGATGTCTTTCAGTTGAATCGTCTAACAATACTTTTAGATACTTACTTGAATGACTCTACATCAAACAATGAAAAATTTGGTATGACCCCACTTTCTTTTCTAAAACAAAATTTAAGACGGTTAGGTGAGTTTTTACAGCAGAAGAATAAGAGGTTGCCAAAAACTTTGCTCTTTGACACTCACAAAAAGCAAAAACGCCAAAAGCACAAAAAAAAAAAACAGAACGTCCTCAACTGGGGTGGGAAGAAGTCATAAGAAAAGATTTTAGTAACGAAGAATATTCACTGGGACGAGGTAAAGAGTGAAGTTCAGCAGAGTTATGCGGAGGAGCAGAATTGATAGGTATGTAGCCCTCAGGTGGCTTGGTTCTGCAATGAGATTTCAATATTAGTAGATTTTTAATTTGAGACATTTAGCTTGCATACATATTCAATTTATACAACAACAAATAGAACTAGGATTTTGACAAATATTTCAAAGAGGCTTTTAAGGGGCTTATGGGGGCTTTTAGTCACTTGTTCTTAAAATCAGGGCATGTAAGCAAGAGTAGCCATTGGACACACACCTCTAAAAATGTTCAGATTTTCAGGATTTATGCCATACTTTTCCTGGAGTTTGCTTTTTAATAATTTTTGAGGAAATAACAACCCCCCCCCCAAAAAATGTAGATGCCTAAACAGGCCTAATACTTTTCCCATGAAAATACAAAATAGAAAAAAAATTCAAGATAAATAAGAGACTCACATCATGGACTTCTTCAACAGCCCTATAAGCTTCTGTTGGTAACCCCACACCTTTAGGTTCAGCATCAATAACAACTAACACAGAGTTGGGGCAATATCTTCTTATGAGCTCATTAATCGCAATGTCATTAGGGTGAAGTTTTGGTCCAGTATGATACCATCCAACTATCTTCTCTTTTGCTATTGGGTAAAAAGGTAAAATATGATTAAACAAAAAGTGAGACATTATATTAAATACTAAATATTAAAGTAGTATATTATAAGCTACTTTTATTACAGGCAGGGTACTACTAATGTCACTAACGCAGGGAAAAATTTGAAAAAAAAAACGCTAAAAAAGGTGAATATGAAATTACAAGAAATGGTACGGTAATTAGGTACAAGTCATTGGCTTCCCAGTGAATCAAATGAAGTTGATTCTGATACTTGTACTTGAAATACTTGAAACAGCACAAGGGACATCACCCTAGCCATAATTAAACCACATTTATGTACAATACCAGGTTTCGAATTAAATGCCGTACTTCCTTGCCTTGCTCAAGAAATAGGCACTGTCAGTGAAATTAGTACATCTAGATGATGTCAGTTTAGAACATTTTAACATCCCTTTCTCAAAATCTGTCAGGAATGAGGTTCATTGTTGCCACCATCACCAACAAAAGTATCCAAAATCTCGCTAGATAAAGAGTAATGACCTAATATGAAACAAAGCTGAAAATAATGTTAGCTACATGTGACACAATAGCTGAAAAATATTTGCCCCCAAACTTTTAATGCTTATGGTCTGCATTTGAATAAGACAGAAAAGAAAGAAAGAAAAAACAACAGAGAGAATTAGGTTGACACAGATTCAGGCTTTAGGGAGGATAGGGGGGATGCTGCATAAGAGGATTTCTATTATGAGAAGGTGGGTACAAATACTTAAATTTTATTGTTAAACAATACTTATTACATTGTTCTGATAGTCAGAGGGAGTCTGTCGGAGAAATTTTAAGGGGGGGGGGGGGTATTCCTTGTCTTCCACCAAGGGTAAATGTACAGCTGTGAGTGATATTTACAATGTATGTTGTAAATGCTTAAACTGTTAAAGTTACACTTACATCACATGGAATGATGCCTAAGTATAACGCTGCCTAAGTAAAGAACGATGTTGGCACACTGTATTTTTGGTTGGTTTTAGACCAGGGCACTTCGTATCGAAGGAGTTGTCGTAGACACTTCGAAAAGGGCTCTAATGATTGGAAATTGGAAGGGCTTGTGCCCCTTTTAATAGCCGAAAGTAATTGGAAGGCAACTAACAACCCTTCAAAGCACACCATTTCCCCAAACATGTCCAAACAAAATTTTGAGATTGCCATTTTGTTTAACGTAGTTGAAAGATCTGGAAATTATGCCTTTGAAGAGAACACTCCCCCCATAGCCCTCGGGGCAAGGATTGTAAGTTATGTCCTAAGTTATGTCATATAAGGTTTTTACAGAAGGCGTTGTCGTAAAAACTTCAAAAAGGGCTCATTTGATTGGACATAGAAAGGGTTAGTGCCCTTTTTAACAGTTGAAAGTGATTGGAGGACAATTAACCCCCCCCCCCTCTCACGCCCACCATTTCCTCAAACACATGCAATCAAAATTTTGAAATATCCATTTTGTTCAACGTAGTTGAAAAGTCTGGAAATTAGGTCTTTGAGGATGATAACCCCGTCAGAACCCTCCGGACAAAGGTAATAAGTTATACAATGGGAGCATATAAGGTTTTTATTGAAAACGTTGTCGTAGAAACGTCAAAAAGGGCTCATTTTATTGGTAATTGAAAGGGCTAGTACCCTTTGTAATAGTCGAAAGTGCTTGGAGAACAACTAACCCCCCTCTCACGCCCACCATTTCCCCAAACACATCCATTTAAAATTTTGAGACAACCATTTTGTCCAACGTAGTTGAAAGTTCTAGAAATTATGTCTTTGAGGATGATAACCCCCCCCCCACACACCTCAGGGCAAGGGTTGTAAGTTATGCCCTGGGGGCATATAAGGTTTTTTACAGAAACGATTGTCGTAGAAACTTCAAAAAGGGCTCATTCGATTGGAAATTGAAAGGGCTAGTGTCCCTTTTAACAGTAGAAACTGATTGAAGGGCAACTAACCCCCCTCTCACGCCCACCATTTCCACAAACACATCCAATCAAAATTTTGAGATAGCTATTTTTACAACGTAGTTGACAGTTCTGGAAATTAGGTCTTTGAGAATGATAGCCCCGTCAGAGCCCTCAGTGCAAGGGTTGTAAGCCCTGCACTGGTATGCCCAGGGGGCATACAAGGTTTTTATAGAAAGGGTTGCCGTAGAAACTTTAAAAAGGGCTCATTTGATTGGAAATTGAAAGGGCTAGTGCCCTTTTTAATCGTCGAAAGTGATAGGAGAGTTACTACCCCCTCCCCCTTGCGCCCACCATTTCCCCAAACACATCCAATCAAAATTTTGAGATAGCCATTTTGTTCAACGTAGTTGAAAGTTCTGGAAATTAGGTCTTTGAGAATGACAGCCCCCTCACAACCCTCAGCGCAAAGGCTGTAAGTTATGCCCTGGGGGGCATATAAGGTTTTTCTAGAAAGTGTTGTCATAGAAACTTCAAAAAGGGCTCATTCGATTGGAAATTGAAAGGGCTAGGGCCCTTTTTAATAGTCAAAAGTGATTGGAGGGCTACTAATCCCCCTATCACACCCACCATTTCCCCAAACACATCCAATCAAAATTTTAAGACAGCCATTTTTTCAACGTAGTTGAAATTTTTGGAAATTAGGTCTTTGAGGATGACAAACCCCGTCACAGCCATCAGGTTAAGGGTTCAAGTAAAGCCCTGGGGGCATATAAGGTTTGATAGAAAATGCTGTTGTAGAAACTTCAAAAAGGGCTTATTCGATTGAAAACTGAAAGGGCTAGTGCCCTTTTTAATTGTCGAAAGTGATTGAAGGGCAACTAATCCCCCTCTCACGTCCACCATTTCCCAAACACATCCAATCAAAATTTTGAGATAGCCATTTTGGTCCATGTAGTTTAAAGTTCTGGAAATTATGGCTTTAAGGATGACAAACCCCTACACCCCCCCCCCCAAAAAAAAACCCTCAGGGCAAGAATTGTAAGTTATATCCTGGGGGCACATAAGGTTTTTATAGAGAGTATTGTAGTAAAAACTTCAAAATGGGCTCATTCGATTGGAAATTGAAAGGGCTGGTGCCCTTTTTAATAGCCGAACGTGATTGGAGGGCAACTAATCCCTCTCTCACGCCCATCATTGCCCCAAACACATTCAATCAAAATTTTGAGACAGCCATTTTGTTCAACGTAGTTGAAAGGTCCAGAAATTATGTGTTTGAGGATAACAAACCTCCTACAACCTTCAGGGCAAAGGTTGTAAGTTATGCCCTGGGGTCATATAAGGTTTTTTTTATAGAAAGCGTTGTCGTAAAAGCTTCAAAAAGGTTCATTCGATTGGAAATTGAGAGGGCTATTCCCTTTTTTAATAGTCGAAAGTAACTGGAGGGAGAATCGCCCCCACCCCCCGCCCAACATTTCCCAAACATTTTCGATCAGCATTTTGGTATTGACATTTTGTTTCACGTTGTTGAAAATTCTGGAAATTATGTCTTTGAGGATGACAACCCCCCCCCCCCCCGGCCTCAGGGCAAGGGTTGTAAGTTGGGTTTTATAGAAAATTTTGACGTAGAAGCTTCAAAAAGGGCTCATTCGATTGGAAATTGAGGACTAGTGCCTTTTTTATTAGTCGAAAGTGATCAGAGGGCAAATGCCCCCCCCCCACGCTCATCATATCCCCAAACACTTCCTATCAAAATTTTGATATAGCCATTTTGTCCTACGTATTTGAAAGGTCTGGGAATTATGTCTTTGAGGATAACAAATCCCCCCAGCCCTCAGGGCAAAGGTTGTAAGGGGGCTCATTGGATTGGTAATCAGACGCTCTATTGCTCTTTTTAAGAGTCAAAGTGATTTGAGGGCAGCTACCCAACGACCCCCTCCCCACACACACACGTCGTATTGTCCCGAAATGCATCTAATAGAAATTTTGTGATAGCCATTCTATTCAAAATAGTATAAATGTCATGTAACAAGGCTTTTGGGTTTGAAATAAACCCCAGAGATTAGGGGCAAGGGTTGTAAGTTATACCCAGGGGGTATTTAAGGTTTTTCTGGAAGGGATGGTTGTTTAACTTTAGAAGAGGCTCAGTCTTTTTCCTTGGAAAAGACTATGTCAATATAAAACAAACAGAAATTAATTGAAAAAAAACTTTTTCCACAAAATAAGTTTTTCAAAAAAGAAGTAAAGAGCTCCATTAAACCAAAAATCAACAAAAATAGAATCAAATAATCTACCAAACATACAACTACCACAAATCAGTATCAATAAATAAATAAAACCCAAAACAAACAGAAATTAAAATAAACAACAGAGTCAAACTCAAAACGAGCAGAAATTAATATGAGCAGGGTTCTAAACCCCTGCACGTTTTAAAAGCCAGAATATAATTTGTACTTTACTGAAAAAAAATAATTAAATGTTTTCATTTCACAACTTTAAGAAATGAAAAACTAATTAAGATTTTAAGGAATAAATATCAGCATAAGTATATTAAACTGACAATGCACATTTTTTTCAATAAATTCATTTGAATTTCTTTCAGTAAAGTACAAATTTTATTCTGGCTTTTAGAAAGCATAGGGGTTTAGAACCCTTCCTATATTAATTTTTGCTCGTTTTGAGTTTGACTCAGTTGTTTATTTTCATATAAAATAAAATTTACTAAAATGAATTTTAAGACTAATATGCACCAGAAAAGTCTATAAATCAGTAGCCTACTTGTCATTCAAGTAGCTACGTGTCTAAAAAAAATAACCTTATTTATATACCAGTTCAAGCTTCTTCTTTTTAGCAAAGGACAAAGATTTTGATTAGAATTTCTAAGAAAACTTTCAAAGAAAGAAACGCAGGGGTACTTTCTAGCAAAAACTTGGACAAGCAACATTGAGAAAAATTTTTATTGTTACTCAGGCATTTAGTGCCTGGGAGGCAGCCCAACCTTTGTGTCTACTATCACCTTCTCTAATAACACAATATGTCAGATTGAAAGACAAAAGTTCCTTTGATTGCATGTGTTATTGGTGCAAAACTCACTTCTTAAACGACAAGAGTAGCATTTTTTAAAAGAAATCTAAGAACACAAATAAGGTGAGACTGTAAAATGTAAGACCACAACCTAAGAGCAGCGGAAATTTTTTAGGTGAAACAATACTGCATAAACCATAAAGATATGTTAGATTCTATTCTAAACATTAGTTAATTCTTCATTAATACTAGTTTCAAGTTACCATTCTACAAAAGACCAAGGGACCAAGTATTTGGATAAAACGAATATATTCGAATTAATTCATGCATACAATGAATTAAAACTCAGCACCCATGCTAAAAATTCTGCTGTTGGTGCAAGTTCAACTCTGGGGAAGATTAAGGATAGCCTTTCCACTTGTTCCCCAATAGTCATTAACCTTCTGTATAACATACTAGTTTGACCCAAGGTTAAAGTCGGAATGTCTGTAGCCTCCTCATATTTTCAAAAAAGACATAAGAGTTTAGCAGAGACGTGCTACCAAAGTGATGTCCAGCATGTGGGAGCTTTCTTACCCTCAAGACTAGCTAAGCTGAAACTCCCAACACTTGTATACAGGAGAAATAGAGGTGATGCGATTCTAACCTACAATTTAATGAAGGCCAACACTCTCCCAACATTATTTCCTATTGCTGATCCTAATTCAAGAATCAGAGGTCATCAGCTGAAACTGGTTAAGCAGTCTATCCTAACCAGAGTTTGCACTCAATTCTATTCCTGAAGAATTGTCAACAGTTGGGATAAACTTTAAAGACACAGTTACTGTAGAACCTGTTGACATTTTCAAACAAACGGAGGATGCTGAGTGGTCATTGAGGGAGTGTAAACTCAACTGGGAAGTGCTACTGTTCATCCAAATGCACCTGATCGCTAAAGAACAATGAAAACAACTTAAATCATCAACTCTGGAGCTTCACAAGGAAAATCCTTAGATTGCTACAAGTTGTAATTTAAGGTAAAAATAACAAAGAATTATCTAATTTTAAAAAACATACAAAAAAAATCTCCAATGCATGAAATAAAATCACTAGAATCGGTGATAAACTATCAGTATTGGAAACTTTGGGAGGGTTTGTGGGTGTTCAGTAAGTATTTTCTGCTTTCCCCTTACCCTACATAGATATAATTAACTAGAATTAAAACTTAGAATACTTTAAGAAACCAAAACCACTCTCCTTTGCATCTAAAAAAATGAATTTCAAGGAATTGAAATTCATATATTTATGTTGGGGTATACTAAGAAGTATACTTATGTTGGGAAAAAATTCTGGAATCTTTAGCAGCATTCAATCTGTTGATACACAATAAGAAAATACGACAATTTTTCTACAATAAGAAAAAGAAAAACTGTTTGAAATGCAGTTCAGTTTTTTAACCTTTTCTGCAAAACCTTTTCTAGAAAAGGTTTAAACCTTTTTTATACCTTTTCTGTTAATCTTTTTCTACAATAAGAAAAAGAAAAACTGTTTGAAATGCTGTTCAGTTTTTAAACCCTTTTTCTTTGAATCACTGACTTTTTTTTAATCCCAAGTTTTTTTCTGCTTGTCATATACATTTGTTATATAGGTTAGCCATTACCACTTTCGAATGATTGATCAATTACTTCCAAGTTTTACCAGTATATGCACTTCTGAAGACAGAGGAATAAAACAACACCAAATTCCCCCCTCTTGCATGATAAAACAACATAAATGGGTGATTGGGCACAGCAAAAATTATAAAATAAACATTGTTATACAAGACTTAATAGCACAGCGGTAAGAAAACTTGCCTTTGGCCATGGTAACTTTGCTTTGAATCTCAGAAAAGAAAATGTTTTTGTCTTAGAGAAGAATTAAAGTCAAAACTAATAAAAATAAAAAATAAAATATACTGTTGTTAGTAAAGCACAAATGATGCTCAAGGCTTATCAGGAGTTTGAGTTGCAGCATCCTAAAGTTATTTGTGTCTTTCCTGTTCATTTGGTGTTTATCCTCAAACAAATCTGGAGTACTTTTTTTTATCTAAAAAGGTTGATAAAAGCTTTTCAAATGTTCTTCACAATGTATACCCCTGATATTGAAGACTAGCTTTAGTTATACAGAAATAGTGGCATACAAGATACAGCATAACAATCAGCATACCATTGACTTTTTTGAACATTCCATACATATTCTCTAGATAATCATGATCTAAGAACCAAACAGACTTGTCTCTTTCATCTTCATCAAAAGGTACTAAAAGAGAAAAAATCATGAATTATTTCCATCATTTCATATTTCATCAGATTGACAAAATATTGATAAAGATTGCCACAATTTAGAGTTAATACACATCCAGCATTCTTTTCAAAAGTTCATTCAAGTATCCTTGAATATTTAAATTTCTTAAATTGTCAAACAAACAAGCTAAATCAAAATTGAAAGCAAACTGATTATGTTATTTCGATGTCAACTGGTATTAAATTTCGAGACGCCTGGTTTTCATTAAATGTAAAATTAAATACAATTAATTTGTATTTAATACAAATTTCATTGAACAGTAAAAATGCTACAGCCTTTGTGGAATTCTATTATAAGAACTGCAAATATCTAAATGCCCTAAGAGGAGCTTGTCTGGGCAGCTTAAAGTTCAACAAATTGCCATAAAAAATCTGGACTTCAGATGTCAAGTAGGGCAGGAAAATACCTGGTCCTATTGGTAGCACAAAAAAGTAAGTAGACTTCAGAATGCAATCAAAATTCCAGAATGATATCACTTTCATTAGCCTACAGTAAGCTTGCTTAATGTGGAGTCTCCTTCTTTAGAAGAAGAACAAAAAGGATGCACAGATCAAAGGTAAAGATATTAAATGATTTGCATAGAAATTTTTGCTAGATTTGGCAATTGCAAAGGTGAGAGCTAATGCAAAAAATTAAAATAAGGATTGTAAAATTTTGCCAAAATGATGATAATTTTGTAATATAGTGTGAAATTGAGTTGTAAGGGTTTTTGTGAAGACTATCCAGATAAAATAAAACGTGTTATAAAACACTTTCCCAATACAATGATATAGTCCTAGACTATATCTAAAAGTTTGTTTTTCTTCAAATGAGTACTATGAAGAAAATAACAATGAAAAAAAGAAAATAATAATGCAAAGCAACAACCTCAGCAAATTTGGGATAAGATCAATTGCTATATCTAGTTATTGAGGGGGGGGGGGGTGCAGCTGCACTAGATATAACCCAGATAACTTAATAAATGGAAATTATCTAAATAAAAGAAAGTGCAAATATTTGTGTTGAAACATTTACTTTAGAAGAGGGAATAAACATGTGTTTCCTAAAATACCTGTAATAGCATCAAGACTACAGAGAATATCAGAATATTTGTATTCATGGTATAAGGTAATGGACCTTTTGCTGGCTTGGTTCCAGTTTACATGGTACTACCTTATCAATATTTCATCTAACTGAGCATGCTTTTAGGTTATTTGTCTAATTAAATTTTTCCTAGTTTCAGATTTTTGTTGCCTTTTTCTTATAAAACAACAGCAGTTTCAAACATAATCTATTTTAAAAAATGAAATACTTGCTAAAATACAGAAGGCACATATTTCTGCAGTTGTTTGTAAACATTGTTGCTGTATTCTAATTTATGATCTATTAAATTCCAGATATTTTTTATGAAAAATCCAATTGAATTACTTAATCAAGGTGACAAATTTGGCTGAATAGAAAGAGTTGCACCCTGTTTTCTACAAATGTACATTGTTGATTATTTCTTAAGTTTGATACAGTAACCAAAAATTTAAAAAGGTAGATTTTTACAGTTTCTGTGGAAAATCTCAAACCAAAGTTGGAATTCAAAAAATGATACTTTCATGATGCAGAAATAGCTATGCTTTTTTGGAGTTTATGCAAAGATTTTTGCTCTGCATTTATTGTTTGTTAAAAAAAAACTAAATATATTTCAGAATAATGGTTGGCTTGTAACACTAGAAATTCTAGTTCATTTTAAGCACATGCATCACTAATTCAACATATTTTGGCATTTAGGCCGAAAAATATAAATAGAATTGTGGCTATATGCATAAACTTTATATAGATGCAAAAAATGTCATTATTTTCAGCCATTTAAATTAATTTCTAGTTGTTTCAAGTAGATTTTGTTAGTTCTTTAAGTGGTTAGTTTTTTGGCACCCTGGTGACATGCACTAAGGGGACAATTAAAGACTATTGTGATAATGATGGCATGAAGGCTGTGTTTCTACTGACCAAGTTTCTACCAGCTGGTATCTAGTATACTGCCTTACCAGATTGAACCTAACCATTACCATATTTTACCTTATCATATTCATTTAACCACAAATTAAAAATTGTTTGACTCTCTAGTATTCAAGTACTTACTAGAACAAAGTTATTGTGAATAGCTGAAAACACTAATTTCATTTGCCTGTAAAATTTGTGGATTGATCTGAACTTTGCTATTTCATGTTTTCCTATAAAATCCGAACATTGCATTTTACTTTTAGTAATCTTGGTGCAAGATTTTTTTTTTTTTTTAATAGTTACAAAAACAACAAAAGGATTTTTATCTTTCAACCATATTCAACAGTTTTTAGTTTTGAATTTGTTAAGTGCAAATTTGGCCTATTTGGGCTTGCAATAACTTTTTTTCAGGAATAAATCTTACATCATCTTAACACTTTCTATATATATAATAATCCCTGATTTCCACCTAGACATTGGATTTCACTACAATGTTTGTCCATATGTTTTAATAATTATGTGATTAGCTTGAATATTATAGCCATATATGATAGTGACTATCTTAAATAAAATTATAGCCAGTAGTGGAACCTATGGTAGCAGGGGACATCAGTGGATACATAAAAAGAAACATGTTAATAAAAGTAGTACAATAAGATTCCCTTTGTTAGCCTATGCTCTTTCTAAGTATCATATTTCCTTTTCTAACAATGCACTCCATCCCTTCTGATGGTCCCCAATATAGCCCTAAGCAATATACTTATTTATTCTGTTTCATCTTGTGATATATTATATGTCATTGTTAATGTGTAGGAATGATTCTTGCCTTAATAAAATTTTATGATGAAAATATTATTTTAAAAATATTTTCATTGAAACTAATGCAATTCTTGACTTAAATATTAGGCCTATGACTGCAACAGAACTGAGCTAGATAAATATATTATTTAAAATCATTAAAATACATAGAGATATATAT
>JAQQPU010001368.1:60882-83299 GCA_029168905.1 Artemia sp. Kazakhstan ARC1039 | reverse complement strand
AAAGGAGTAGAAACTACCATAAAGAGGAGTAGGACTAACGTCCCCTGTGCCTTCTAAAGACCTGAACGTATTTCTTAAACATAAATTACAATGAATATCCAAGTAAAACTAGAAACGAAAAGAAACTACCATAAAGAGGAGTAGGGCTAACGTTCCCTGTGCCTTCTAAAGACCTGAACGTATTTTTAAACAGAAATTACAATAAATAGCCAAGTAAAACTAGAAACGAGTAGAAACTACCATAAAGAGAAGTAGGTCTAGCGTCCCCTGTGCCTTCTAAAGACCTGAACGTATTTTTTAAACAGAAATTACAATCAATAGCCAAGTAGAACTAGAAACGAGTAGAAACTACCATAAAGAGGAGTAAGGCTAACGTCCCCTTTACCTTCTAAAGACCTGAACGTATTTTTTGCACTATAAACAATTTTCATTTTGAGCAGTGCATTTTTATTTCTTATTGCATAAAAAAGTGTCACCATAATAATCAAGATTACTGAAAAGAACAAATGAATGTAGATTAGCAGCTTAATACATGCTGATATTAGTTCCTCAAAATCTCAAACATTTTGCATCTATTGAAGTTATAAAATAGAAAACGTTTTAAACGTAATCTGTTTTCAGTAAAGTGCAAATTACGTTCTGGTCTTTAGAAAACCATAAATGTCAACTGTAGCATTTGACGAGTCTACTTTGAGCCAGAAAAGCGTTTATGAATAATACAAGATAAATAAAACTGTTGTGGAGGATTATCGAATCAATGTTAGAGAAGTTTCTGAGAATGTAGGTCTTTCGGTTGGATTATGACATGCAAGTTTTCCAGATGTTTTGGCGATGAAACATATGGCATCAAAATTTGTTCTAAAAATGCCTAATTTTTAACTAAAAGCATTGTTTTGTGAGTATCGATCAAAATCTATTGAATAGCTTCAAAGACGATCCAGATCTGGTCAAAAGGATCATAACTTGTTCCTGAACTGAAAAGACAAATGAAAGGACGGTGTTCCCGATTGAGGAAATAAAGACCGCAACACCTGAAGAGCTCAAGGCAATATCAAAAGCGCAAAACCTGATGGTCTTTTAGAATAATTCCTTCCGTAATTTACTAATGTTTTCAGTGATCAACGATCAACGAATACGAAGCTCTGAACAAGAAGCTCCTTAATTGAGTAACTGACCTATAAAGTGATCCCTAGCGAATCAAAAAAAAAAAAAAAAAATAATAAATAAATAAAAAAAAAAAAAAAAAAATTCTGCTTCGGTATTTCGCTCGTAATTTTCGTCTGACTTAACCTGACTACTGCAATAATTTCAAAATGTTCCTCAAGATTAGGAACCCTTAAATTGTAGTGCTTTCATATAGAGAGCTTATCTCGAAAAGGATTTGCGTAATATTATATATATTAATTTTGAAAAATGGTTGATCCAAAAATACATAGTTTCTTTGCTCAATGCATGAGGTCAAAGAGAAATATATGGAATATAGGAAAAATAGGGAATACGGATGTAAAATTTTTTAGAAACCCTGTGCACTGTGGATGTCATGTCTTTTGTCTCAATTGACAAACGTCTGGGTAAAAAGTAAATAAAAAGTTGAAACGATTAGAGGAAACCTGGAGGACAGTGCAGTATTTGTATTAAAATTTTGACCTGTGTAATGTTTAATCAACCCTATGTAATATAGAAATGTCATTGCTTTCGTCTCAACGGAAAAACCTCGGGATGAAAGTAAATACCAAGTTGAAAAGATAAAAGAAAAGTATGGAAAAATAAAACAGATTATTTGTAGGCAAAGCTCGGAAAACGGGAAAAAGCCAAGCCACGGAATCTTGGAAAAAATAAATGAGGGATATTGACATAGATCTTGCAAAAGTCCTGTACAATGCAGGTATCATAATGTCTTACCTATTGACTGACGATTCAGAAAATGAAAATCGGCTTTTAATAGAAATCCTAATAAGGATTTTTATTATGGTAAATACTAATTTTTTATGATTAATTTTTATGTTGCATGCATTTTTTTTTACTTATAGGACAAGCTGTGCTCTATGATTGTACTTACTCTTTCCCATGTAAGCAGATTGTTACAACCGAAGATGGCCAACTTGGCATCTACCCGAGTGACAACTATCTAAGTCTTGTTCTAAGAGTAAGACATTTTTAGTCTTTTTATTTTCTTCCAAGCTTTCGTTGAAAAAGTTTAGCAGATAGAGTTACTATAACATAGGTATTTTTAATTCCCAAATCCATAAACCGAAAGCCGTCAAGCATTTTGAATATTCAAATTCACTCACCAGAATTATTCATTAGACATTTTAAGCTCGTTGAGTTTACATCTGCGGTAAAGATATATCTTTTACTAAAAAGGAATTTCGCAGTGCTGCCGAAACAGAGGGACGTGAAAACATCTATAAGTGTTTCGGCTCCCGGCGGGTGTTTCAGGTTTATTGCATCAACTAGCCAACCCGCCTGCCGAACGACAACCATACAGAAGAAAACGTAGCTTATACACTTTTGTCACGACCGGCGAAAAATAATCCCCCCCCCCCCCCTAACACAAAGTTTGAAGTCTCCTTACCATCCCTTGGAAAAGATTTTCCTGAACGTTTTCAACTTGATATTGAAATGAAAAAGGGGGAATTTACAAAAACTGTGAATAAAAGTTAATTTTAGTGAAATCTGCTAATAGCAAAATGAGAAATAGTTGCCTCGTTTCAGGTACCTTGTACATAACTTCACAATATTGCTTTCATTCATTATTTGGTGGGAGGTACGGACATAACCGATTGTATTTGTAGGTAACGATTGAATATAATACGGTCTTAAATCACGACATTAGTCTTTATGATAAAAGGCGTCTGTGCTGATCAAAATTGGGATTCAGCTTACAATACTAACTTTCTTCAGCTTAGAATACTAAGCTCAAAGTCCATTTGAGCACCTACACGTAAAGTTTCAAAACTATCTCAAAATTTGCTCCAGACAATTTTAAAGCCTAGCCCTACGCACCACTTCTGGCTTGCCCTAGAGTATTGGGATTTGTATGACGTTTTGTGAAATTTTTTGTATGCTTCGTGTAATTTACGTTTTAGCACTCAGTCAAACTATTGTAGCGTAAAGTCTTTTTTAGAAATACAAAATTACGCTTTTTACTCTGCATTTTCTCAGTCTTATTGTTTTAACAGCCATTTGTTCCCTTAAAAGCTTCTTTGCCTCTCTAAAAAAAGCTTAGGCTGTTTTAAACATATCCTTTAAAATTTTAACATTATTATAAATTATAAAATTTTATTTTTATAGTATATTATATTATAAATTATAAAATCATATTTAAAATTATAAAATTTTAAAATTATAAACATTATCTCAAATACCTTCTGACCACCGAATAAATTGTATTTTTTTCCGTTTGTTTTTCCAATTCTTAAAACCAAGCTTCTAAAATTTAAAAGTTTTCAAATAATGAATGTAAAATTTTGGTTCAACTTATTATGTGTTCTTAGTGCATTTTGAGATGAAGGAATTCAGATTTTTTTTTTACTTGCTGATCATATGTCATTTTTGTTTCCTTAGATGGGTCGTTTAATCTTTCTTCTTATGCTCGCCATAATCGAACTCTTTATTTCAAAATTTTTCTATTACTATTTAATTGTTAATACTTCCTCTGTCAATTTATGTCTGTCAGGAAACAGATTAAGTAATATAAAGTATATCAGTCTATAATTTGTCCATAGCTAGATAATATAACATAGTGGAATGGGGTAAACCCTATCATGGACTGCCTAATCACCACACCTGGCTATCTCTCAAGTAAATCAAGGTGTAGTATATCATATCAGGCAGTCACTACTAATCAAATTTTACGTCTATAAAAAAATCTGTGCATTAATTGTTATATGATTATGGGCTGCACTAAAATGGTTCATTCTCAATTATTCTTCCTTTTTATTAGGGTGATGAAGGAGCTAATACAGCAATTGACTCTGTATCTGCTATCCCAGCTGAGGAATGGACTTTAGATTTTATTAATCTAAGTCCTGTCTGTACACGAAAAGATGGCAAATGCATTGGATCTACCTACCCCAATGTTCCTGACTCTTCTAAAATTGAGTTTGAAACAGTGTCTTTGGATGAAGAAGAAGAAGAAGAGCTAGAAGGAGGAGAGCCACTTCATCTCCCTGATAACATATTTGATGCTAGCACTGGTCTAGTATATTTGGATGAAGGAGTTCCTATGGTATGATTGTGCTTTAATATCCTGTTTTCTGCTGTGTATGACAAAATAGGGGGTAATGTCTATCTGTAGCGATAAAAAGTCAGTAGTTTTAATATTAGGGGTAATCAAACTGTAATTTTATATGGATTGAGCGGTGAAAAAATTTCATAAATGTTGTGTTACATTCATAAAAATATATCATTGCTGTTTTGTCTAAAGGTCGTGTCTGATATTTTTAAACTTCTAAAATAATTGCCAAAATCTGTTTGCTGTGCTCTGTTCAAAGGTAGGATCAACAGAGCAATAAATGATTCATCATACATTGATCCACATCATCTGCATTGCTCTACTGCTCCTCCCATTGACAACAACTTACCAAATAGTTGTAGCAACTAACTCAGGAATACGAAAATGTCAGGTACGACTTCTTGGTGTAGCAGTGACGATATGTTCTGGTAAGCCCCTTGCAATTTTTCTTCCATGTCAACAGTACCATTTTCTTAAGATTTCTTTCCAGGTGTTTCAATATATCTATGATAGTTTATTCTCTTAGTAAAGCATAAATGGTAGATTCTCTTGGTAATTTTACCTTAGTGTTATTGATCCTTATAAGCCTCTTTATCTAGCTTTTAATTAATAGGAGTAATGATAATGTTACCAATCTTGTTAGATGTGTAGTGGCTGTTAATAGCTCAGGTTTTGCAATGCTTTTTTTCTCATTATCTGGTATCTATTCAAGTAATAAATTTGTGGTCTAAACACACTGATAAGATGGTCATCTAGCCTGTAAGAACGGTTAAGGAGAAAACTTGCAGTCACAGTAATAACATTGAAATGTTCGGGATGTGTCATAGAGGCGGGAGTTTTTTCCATGCAGAAATGAGTCTTCATACCTATGGATGCCTCGCGCAAGCCCCTACCATATTTATGCGTATGTTAATTAGAGACATTTGCCGGGATCTTTTTAATCAACAACTTGCAAACACACTGCATTTATTATTTGAATTTCTAACTAAATTATTTGACAATTTATAGTGTACTAGGCTAATTTTCATTTAAATAAATTCTTTCCAAGCAAAAGAGAATCTACCTCCAGTCATCTGGATAGCCTGTATCTTGTAAAACCAGAAGCGAAGCGTGTTGGAGCGTAATGGATATACTTTACAACACCTGCTTCAAGAAACAGTTTAAATAAAGTTTAAAGTGGTCACTAATATTTTTTTTATATAAAGTAAACACCTGTGTGTTATTTTTTCTGACAAGTTAGGAAACCGTTTCTTCAGCGTATCTGAAAATTTCATAAGAACAAAAAGTAAGGAAACACAGTTGACCCCGATTGGCTGCATGTAAGGGGAAGTGATACTTTGGTATGGAAGTTTAGGTGGCAATTACTGCTCTGGGGAATCTGGTATAACTTTCAGAAATTCCAAAAAGGCATTATCATGGATCTTTACTGCTTGGCTGGTCTTAAGATCAAGTAATAATAGGGTAATTTATGGTAATTATTCGCTACCCACAATATGCAACACAAATCTTGCAACCCGGCCCTAGGACCGACTTTATTCCTTCTGCTTAAATACCTGCCTGAAATACTACCATTTTGTAATAATCATATTAATAGACAATTTGGTTAGTTTTACATCTCATAAGGATTCTTTTACGCTTTTTCATAACCTTAGCAACACAATTTTAACTGCGTATGGTCAGTATACCAAAATTTGCCGTCACAAAATGGGAAAGAAATTCAATATATATATATTTTCTTGGATTTAATAAAAACAATGTTAAATTTTATCTTTACTTTAATATTGTAGCGCTAACTCGTGTTGACTGTTTTTAGCATTCTGAAGCTTTTTTCTTATGAAAATTTGTCGTTTCGGGAAATCGAAACAATATCACAAAAAACTTCACGAAAAATTCTAATTCTTTTTCTTTTTACGTTACTTTTTCCCAACTTACACTCTAAATGTAATTTGTTCTTCTTTTGTTGATTCATATTTTCTCTACTTTGTCTTCGTTTGGAAATCCACGTTTCCTTCATTTTATCAACTCCTTTCAATTTCACAAAATAAAGTACTTAAACTAATTTTTAACGTTAATAGCACTTTTTTAATCCAGCTGGTTTATTTTCCATTTATTTGCACCATTTCTACAACACCAACACTAAAACCATCAACTATGTCAAATATTTGCCTTAAGTGCTTTTGGTCAACTCCCAGAAAAGTTTCATCTTTTGAATTAAGGCCAACTAGACCCTTAACACGATTAGAGTCTAGTTTGCGTTATACTGGACCAACATTTTTAATTTAATTCAAATCATTTTTAGAAATCGTGCTGGTTAAAAGCAGTTTTTACATCTATTTAGAAAACATGTAACAGATCCTTAAAATAGCCCTCGACAAGAAATCCTGGAAAATATATGTTTTAGCTCTGATTTTATGACAAAGCAAATACTCGAGGATGTAATTCACTCATACATACAAATACAAATTTTATACAAATTTTATTTAAACTTCTAGTATTTTCCATTTTTCTTGTACTGTATGATCTAACGGTTATATATGTTACTATTAAGTATATCATTTGGCATTTAAGCTGTTTGTTCATTATGTTATATTTTTTCTTGGTGTGAATTGATCTGTCCATATTTTTTTTAAAAGAATAATGCGAATTTTACAAATTGATACATAATTAGTAAATGTTCAAAAATTTCACATTTTGTCATGGTTTGTTTGAAATTTCTAAGAAATAAATCCAAAAATGAGTAGTATTATGTACCTTTATAAATTTTAGAGAGAGGAAATGCGGAGGGGGAGGGTCTAATCCTCCCCTTCTCTTTCCTAGTCATGACTTCTATTTAGCCATAAAATATCAATGAAACCGGGTAGAACTATTAGTTCTTCATTTAGTTCATTAATTTTTTCTTGAAAACTAAACCTATTTCAGTTATGGTACGGTAACAATTCCAGTATTTAAAAACAATCTAATTCAAATATGGAGTGTTTTGTATTTTGAAGTTAATTTAGTCAATTTGCCTTACATTTTTAGGTAGATGTTACTGGTAAAGTTTCTTCACAAGGCTATTATGTATTTATTGCTCAATACTACCAACCTAAGTATCCTGAGGTAAAACTTGATGTTGTCCTACAAAATGGTCAGTTTTACCAAGCACACCTACCTCTGAAGCATTGTCCTTCTGTGAGTGGCTGTAGAGCCGTGTTGGAGCAGGCTAATGGTGATTTCAAATTTAACATACTCGAAAGCTTTGTATTTTCTGCCAAAAACCCAACGAACAAAGGTGTATGGCTTGATTATCTCTATGTGGTCCCTGTTAATCAGCACACTCATTTCTTGTTGGAAGAATCTCCTGTGGACCTGACAAACGATTTTTTCAAACACTGCACGAAAAATCAGTACTTCATAAATCCTGAGAACGCTACTGACTTTTGTAAAAAAGCTACATTCACATTAACAACGGAGTTTAATAATGGTGCTTTACCTTGTGGATGTGACATTGATGGTTCACTTAGTTTTGAATGTGCTAAATTTGGTGGACAATGTGAATGCAGACCTAATGTGATCGGACGCCAATGTACTAGATGCAAGACAGGATATTACGGTTTTCCTGATTGTAAAATATGTGACTGTCCTAGTACTGCATATTGTGAACCAACAACTGGCCAATGCATTTGCCCACCCCACGTGACGGGATCTAGATGTGATCGTTGTGAACCCCTTCATTATGGTTATGATCCTCTTATTGGCTGTGAGGCCTGTGAATGTAATCCACTTGGGGTATATGAAGGAAACCTCCAATGTGACCTTGAAAACGGACAGTGTGACTGTAAGCAAAATGTTGTTGGCAGAAGTTGCGACAAATGTGAATCCGGTTATTGGGCTTTTCCACAGTGTCAGCTTTGCGACTGTGATGTGCGTGGCACTTTACCGGGTATATGTAATCAAGATACTGCCAAATGCTTCTGCAAAGACAATGTAATAGGATCTTCTTGCGACGTTCCAGTTCCTGGTGCTTTTAACTTGTTAGAAAGTAATCCAAAGGGAGCAACAAAATGTTTTTGCTTTGGTAAAGCCACTATCTGTAATAGTGCTCCTCTCTTCTGGAATCAGGAGGTTAATATGGAAGGCTGGTCCAGTGCTGCATTCTTATTCCAACAAGGAATGATGCATTCTAGGTGAGTTACTTTCTTTCACTAATTATTTTGCTATAAAATTTTGTAGATTTTTTCAAAAAAAAAATAAAATAAAAAGGAAACAATCTTTCCTAGATTTTTCTTCCATTAGCCTAGCAAGCAGTTGAAAAATGTATTCTAATTGTTTTAAGCAACTGAAAATGTTTTTAAACTTGAGTAATATCATGGCTTTAATTTGGGGATGGAGCGCTCAACCGTAGAAAAAGCGCTATTGAATAACTGAACATTACATAGTTTTTCGCACTTCTATCTCTGCGGGAAAGGGGGGGGGTACCCCATCTATGTCTTAGGTATGGCCTTGCTCAAACTTTCAGAAAAGATTGCTGGCAGTATCAGCTGTTATGTGAGAAGAGAAAAAATAATAAAATACCATATTTCTAAATGTTTTTCAAGCTCCATGGGTGGCCGGGTGAATTTAAATATTTAAGCATATAGCAGCGCTTCTGTACGGTGAATAAATAGAATCCCTAGATGAAGTTTTTAAAACACAATGCAATGCAATGCTGTGCATTGTATCGTGAGACTAAAAATTTGTAGATGGCCGACATCTTTAATGAGAATTAAACATCAATTTTTGTCTGAATCAAAGACATAAAAGGTTCTTTTTGATGAATTTCTTTGTTGAATTTATTTGTTGAATTTATTTCTCTTTTTGTTGAATTTATGATAATACAGTCATTCTTACCATTTTTTTATTCAGGTTGAAAGCCTGGGCGAGTCTGGTGTTTTGCTCTAGACTGTTGCGTTACAATTTAAAGATGACATTTGCCATACAAAACAGTTTAGAAGAAAACGATAGTTGGAACGAAATCTTGATCAAGATAACAATCACTATCACAATTTGAGATTCTACAGCGGGACTTACATACTGTGTGTTATAACAACTTGCTTGGTAGCACACACGATGATTTTTTTTTTTAGTCAAGAGTCAGCTCAATTTTCGATTAAACTTACTATATAATGTTTTTCTTTACTCTCTTATTTATAATTAAAAAAAAAATATTGTTATTTCAGCAAAAGGGTAAATTCGCCCCGAAATAATTCGCCCTGAATTTTTTTCATTACCATATATAAGAATGCCGTATTCTTTTTTTTTTTTTTTGCTAATGCATCTTGATCATATAAGATTCAATTTGTATTATTTTTTTAGATCCTCGGTTATCAGTGTAGAGCAATTTGACCTCACCGTACGAGCAGTCTTAATTGATTGGCTCCCAGAGATGGGTGTATTTTATTTCTCTGCTCCCCAGTCTTATCTTGGGAACAAACTGTCATCTTATGGAGGTTTACTCAACTACACAGTTGTATTTGTGGAAGGACCAAGGAGTAAGTAGATATCCCATTTTATTTAGTTTACGTATGGAAGAGTTTATAGATTTGCTTGAAATTGTTTTTCTGTAAAAATTTTTTTCTGTAATTTTTTTTTTAACCCCAAAATAACTCCTTTTTTTCTCACAGTTAAAGGGAATTTTAGCTGAATCTTTGATTTGAAACTTGAGCTTTCGTTTAAAACACATTTTAAGATTAAATTTACTCTCGTGAGGACTTTAATGTCGACCTAAAAAAAGATGCAGCTTAGCTTTCTTAACTGAAATCAAACAGTTCGTGGTAACGAACTGTCAGTAAGGAGAGAATTGAATTTTTATGCTGATTTCAAATATATAATTTTCATCAAGTTTAGTCTTACCCATCAAGAGCAGGAAAGTAACTGGTTAATCATTTTGACTGGTGACAGGTAAGATCGTGTCTGAGAGCAGGAGCAGTGACCAATCTCTATATTATGATTAAAAATGTAAATATTTTGCTCCTCGGTATCCAGGGATGGATTGTGACGTTTTATTTATGTTTGATTTATTCATTTTTGTTTTGTCAATGAATCCATTGATAAACCCATTGAACTTTAAATCATTTTTTACAGACAAAAATCAGATTTTTGTTTTTGAAAGCTTAGAACAAAACAACTTGTTTTGGAGTAAAAGATTTGATTGGAGTCATTTTTTAGGTTCAGCTATTGAAGCACCAGACATAATTTTCATCGGTGGTACTAATTTAACCCTAGTCCATTCAATGCCAAAATCTATAGTGCCAGGTGTGCCAACGGACCTACTTGTGGAGCTAACAGAACATAACTTTGCATTGCCATCAGGTCTTCCCGTCAGTAGGGAACAGTTCATGGTCCTCCTGCACCGTCTAGAAGGCATGTATATAAGAGGAAGTTACTTTGAACCTATTCGGGAAGTTAGGTAGGCAAACACATTTATATTTTGTTTTTACAAGAATTCTTAAAAATAAACATTGCCCCAATCATCACTACGATGACGGTGAAGTTTTGTTAGCTATAAATTTCGTCAAGCTTTCATTTCTTTTTTGAAGGATAGTATCATTTTTGTTGTGTTTATATGAAATCCTTGTTTATATGAAATACCTTTATTATTGGCTTGGGCTAAATTTTTTCCTCACTTTTTTTCATCAATCTACGAAATGGTTTCGACGGGGACATTAAGTTTAATAAATCCTATTCAGTTTAATGAAAAAATGAAATCCCTAAATATCATATATCAAAAACTACTTGAAATGATGTTGGAGCTTTTATTATGACGGATAAGTCATTTGACCGTTTAAGTTGATTAATTTATTTATTATATAAAATAATTATACATTTCAGCAAAGGATAGAGAGTTTGGTTTTGCTTTTTAGGGCTTCTTTCGCAGCTGAAGCCTAAGGGAGGATCAGTCCTGCTTTCCCCCTAGACCTGGAAAATGCTCCCGCGTGGAAGGTCGTAGTCATCCCTATTACTTAGCGAATTTAGAATTGGAAATCGAAATGCGTTCCGCACTGAAGCTTAATGCTTGGCTGTTACCAAATCTGGCAAAACTTGGCAAGCAATGCACGCCTATTTTTTTCTTCAAGTTAGGTTTCCGCCTGCTAAATCTTAAAAGAAATAATAATTATGGAATTCCTAAAACAACATCGATTAAAATTAAAAATAAGTAAGTTTCATTGCTTGCAAAAATTCGAAGTACGAAATTTGTTTTCCCCAAAGATGGCAGTATGTGGTGCAGCTCAGTACGAGAACTGATTTGTGCTTTAAATCTCGTTATCTGGTTGGAACCGAGCCTCATTCTGAAGAATTCAATAGAAATACTCAGCCGCAAGCTGCAAAAGGTCTTTATCTCACCGCTCGACTGCCATGAAAGTCGAGAAATCCAACTTTAATGGCATGAAAACATTTGCGATACTTTCTATCGAATTTAACAAAGAAGGTTGCGTTTCTGAATTTTGTTGTGAAATTCGCAAATTGCGAATTTTGGACTCAAACTAACAATTGAAATGCTTGGTTGTGACAAATACATTTAAATCTGCATAAAGATCATGCGAAATTATTCCTTCCAATTTTCACATCCAGCATGTTAACCTTTGAGAAGAGAATTTTTTTTTTCTTGCAGGCCAAATGCGATGGAAGTTGAAAAACTTCAACTGATGTTGCTTAAGAAATGTGCAATATCTGCAATAAACATTTTACAGATAAAAAAATGTCAAAGTTAAAAAAAATGAGTTGACGCTTCAGGTAATCTGTATTCTGTTGGAATTTAGTTTCATTTACAACCAAGCATGAATTGCAGAAATGCCGCCATCTTCACATATATAACAAATTCTCGCACATGATCAAAGCTGATTTTGTTTCGCCTTAGATTATAAACGGCTTAGGAAATATTTCTTTAAAATAGGTAGATTATAGCCTTTTTGCTAGCAAACCTGCATAAGCTAGGTGACATATTGCATTGAATGCCTACATCAGAACTAAACTTTATCCTGAATTTCATGTCTCTTCCCATGAAATTCAACAAATCCATGTTTACATAGAAAAAAGCTGCTATAATATTCGTCAGTCGCATCAGTGAGTAATTTTACTAACTCCAATTATCATTTGCTACTATCTCTTCTATAACTGTTTTTTATGTGTAGAATAAAAATCTAAACGACAGTTTTTATGGTTGTTGTATAGGTTTATTACCTAAATCTCCTTTAAAATTAGCTTTTAAACAGATCTCTATGATGCTCCAGTGCTCTAATGAAGAGGGGTAGAGAGGTAAAAAAAGAAAAAGAAAGAAAGAGGATACATCAGTGCTACCGATGCACTGATTCCAGTAATGTACTTCCGTTTCGATCCAGCGTCATTCTTAGGGGTTTCAGGCTATTCTTTGCAATTCCCTTGAATTTGTTTTCAACAACATTTTACTATTAAGACTAATTCAGATGATAGTTATTCCTGAATCAGCCAGAAATGGTATTTTTGTTCTCACTTGCCAGTTTTTTTTATGAAACGTGTTTTTAATTTTCGGTTACTATGGGCCGTTCGTCCTTTATAGGTTGCAGCTGCTGCTGCAAGAATGATAGATATCATCAAAAGATATTACAATATGCGAACAGGTAAAGAGCGATTAATAAGAATGTTGGCAACAATGCTGTTTATAGAACTATACCTCAAAACACATTGTTTGCCTGGAATGAAAATTACACGAAAGAATTGTGTGCATTCTATCATAAAATAGTCAGTCTATGGATTGTTGCTTGCGTATGAGCAGACGTGTGGAACAAGAGTAACAGCTTGGATGAATCTCATACGAACGACTGTCTCACGTACTTGTAATACGGCCAAGAGGCTTAAAGTTGGGAAATGTAATCAACCTGGTGAGAAGAGTACCTTCATTTTTTAATTTTTCATTTTTTCTTCTAAGAATATTCGGAAGATTTTCTGATTTTTTCGCTCAATCATCTGTATTTTTTCCTCTTTTGAATATTATTGTCTTGCTTGGACTATATCTTGCAGGAGCGTAAAATTTATAGGAAACACCTATGTGATGGAGTTCTCTACAGCTGGTTTCCTGTGCGATGGGGTTTTAGTATTCTTGGCTGGTTTTCTATTCTAAATTTCCTAAGAAAATTTCTTAGTAAGCCGGAAAAAGTGTTCCACTGTTGCCTGTGTGAAGTTTGGGCTGAGAATTTTGTATTCCATGAAATCTAACATGAATAATACATACCCAACGCTAAATGTGTGGAAGTATTTCTAAATATTGGGCAAGTTTGGACCATTTTGATAGCGTTGATCATTTCCATTTCATAGCTGTCTAAAGTCAAAAAGGCAAGAATTTTCATTGTCAATTTATCCTCACCTAAAAAATAAAATATTTAAAGCAGTGTAATATGTGATTATACAGAAAAAAATCAAGAACCTTATGTTTCTATGTCCTATATCCGTTTTTTCAGGATTACAAGGTTCTCCATGGACATAGCAACAGAAGAC
This sequence comes from Artemia sp. Kazakhstan ARC1039, assembly GCA_029168905.1. Taxonomy (NCBI): domain Eukaryota; kingdom Metazoa; phylum Arthropoda; class Branchiopoda; order Anostraca; family Artemiidae; genus Artemia; species Artemia sp. Kazakhstan ARC1039. The sequence goes on along the minus strand of JAQQPU010001368.1, from coordinate 69,573 downwards.
TACGAACTTAATCTTGAACCAGCTTATAGTGTGGAAAAGTGCAATTGTCCAGTAAACTACCAGGGTCTGTCTTGTGAAGATTGTGCTCCTGGCTACTTTCGTGCTCAAACAGGTCCGTTTGGAGGATTCTGCGTACCCTGTCAGTGCAATGGACATGCTGATACCTGCGATGTTGATACAGGAAAATGTTTTGTAAGTTTTACAGTAATTTAGATGAAGCTGGGCCTAAGGGATCTATCGTGTTAGCGTTGCAAAAGGGTGCTTAAACAATCTTTCAAAAGCATTTTACTACATTTATTTTTTCTTAGACTTTGTTTCAGTCTCTCATTATTTTAAAATTATATACGGCATTATAGTAAAAAAATAGTTTAAGCTAAAATTCAATTTGATGATTATTTCACTTCTAATTTACTGGCTTCGAAAGAAAATTATATAAACTGCGCCAGTAAAAACAACTTATATAGAATTGTGTAGGCTATCTTGGCTCTCCTTTAAATTCAGACGGTCATTATCAATATGTTAGTTTATTCTGCATTTAACCAGTGAAAAGCCGGATTCCATGGGCTTTTTTTTGCCTCCATCAGCCTGGACCTTTGATCCTTGCAAAAATAGCGTTAGCTGCCTAATACCGGTCGCTTCACTCGCAACGGTCAACAGCTCGAGCCTTCCTCGCATATACAACGTAATCATGATGTTATTTTAAGCACAATTCACTGTATATTTTTTTCAATGATTTATCATTGATTTATATAAGCTAACCAATTTCAATTCTTACGGTTCTCAAATCATTCTCTAAAGCTTCCACAAAAGGAGCTATAACGAAGGCATAGTAGGTCGCATGTAGTTGTTGCTGTTGCTTATAGTAATTCTATGGTATCGACTTAATATGACTTCGAATCAACCTAACGTTTTATACAAACAATATGTGCTGTAGACTTTCATCTTGGCATTTTAACTCAAAGATCGTTAAACTTAACGATTTATACAAAAATTATGTGATGTAAACTTTCATCTTGGCGTTTTAACTCGTAACTCAAAGATCTTATAATAACAGAATGTTACGAAATTCGTATAAAGGTTCAAAACGCGGTATGTGGTCGTTACTGTTGTTTTGCTATAGTTAAGTGGTTTAAAGCCTATTTGACCTCGACTCAACTTAACTATTTTATTCAAACAATATCTGTTCTATCTCCTTCATCTTATCGATTTTATAATTCATGGCACATATTACAAAGAACAAAGGAATTTTATAGCTGATAATGATTCTAAATGTTATTTACTGGCAGAAAAACGACAATTATTACAAGTTATCATAAGAATAAGATTACCCGAAATTTTGTATTTACTTGTGAGAAGAGGCGCGTCAAATTTCGAAATTTGCGCTATGAAAAAAAAAACTTCCATGACGATAATCTTCTTTATACTGGGAGATAGCTAATTATTACTGAATTAGAAATATAGTTTTTCAACTAAGGGGCGATATTCAGACTTAAAACATGCAGAAATTATCTCAAATAATAAGTCAGACTTAAACCAAGCAGAAATAACTATGAATGAAGCAATTAGACCTGAAATATGCATAAACTTACAATGAAAATATGCAGTGGCGGATCCTGGGGGACCGGGGGATCCCCCAAGATTTTCTGGCGCCCTTATTCCTTGTTTTTTTCTTTTTTTTAAGAATAAATTCTTCAGTTGTGAATTATTGGTACCTTTGTCACAATTGCCCCCTACCCCCGAGATTTTGCTAATTGGCGCCTTATCACATTGGGCCTCTCCCAAGAAAAATCCCTCTCACTTTTATCTGATTTTAATTCCTCCCCGAGAAAAAATTCCGTGACCCACGCCACATCAAATGGCGCCAACTTACAGAAGTCAGGGGTGAGGGCAAAAATGTATTTTTCAAAATCTTGGGGGGATGATTTTTTTTTCCAATGGAAATACCAAAAAAGGTTATTAACATACCAAAAAAACGATTACTAGTTTGATACGACCACCCCTGGAAAAGAAAAAAATAGTGTGCATACACAATCTTTATTAGGAGAATATTCGATTCTGCTAGAATGGGGAAAGATATAATGTCAGCAGGTGAAGGCCGTGAAAAGCTCCGAAGCCCGATTCGGCCATAGGCACAAGGAGGGTTGCCAACTGGACATATTTTATGTCGAAAGGACATATTCTTGTGTGCCGGGGTCTCTCCCAAGATTTTGCTCCAAATCCGCCCCTGAAAAAAAAGTTAGATTTTAAAAGCAAACAGAAACTACAACAAATGACTGTAAGGCAGCTACCCTCTCAAAACCCCCGTGGTCGAGAGTGTCGTTTGTGCTTGACTGAAATATAAGAGAGAATTCTCATAACAAATTCTTTTTTATGAAGCCCTTTTACTATAAATTCTTTTTAAATATAGCTCCTCATAACAAATATTAATTTATTGTAATTTTTCCACCATAAAAGCTGGAAGAATTTCATCGCATTAGATTTTTAGTGGGAAAGGAAATAACATATCAACGGCTTTTCCCATACAGTAGGAAGCATAAAAGAGGACAAAATATAGGATATCTTAAAAATTAGGCCAGTGACCTTATTAATGATGTAATTTTGCTATAAAACCTGACATCGGTGGGACTCAAACCCAGGATTTTCTTTTACAAGTCAAGTACTATACATATCAAAAGACAAGTATCTAAACCGTACAACCGTATGGCAGGCACTTACGCAAGAATTTGTTTCGGGCGAGCCCAAATCCTTCAAACCCCTTACTCTGTCAGAAGTATCAGAAAATGATGGTAAAATAAAAAAATATCATGAGTTTCTAAGGGGGGTCTGGGCCCAGAGTCCCCCCCCGTACGGGCCAGTCGTACGGTATCTAAACGACTTCAGTTGTTGACTTTGAATTTTAAGAAAGTTAATGAATTGACCCTGTGCTCTAGAAGGGGATTGTAGACTTTCCCGTAGAGTCGCCCTCGTGGATTCAACTGTTTGATTGATTTTTAACGAATGAGAGAAAAGGTGGAAACTTTTCTTTTTTGATTCATGGTAGGTGTGGTCGTAGTGTTGTGTAGTCATAGAAAATCCAGAAATTTTTTACTCACCTATGGTTTGATTCTTTTTCTGTAGTCGATTATTTTCAACGTAACACCTTGAACTAGGTATTCTTTTACTAGTTATTCAACTAGGTATCCATAGAACGGCAGTGTGGTCTAAGAAGTGAGTATTACTACTGATGACGGACACTGTATATGTGATCGAAATATCTGGACTTTTGTACCTGTTTTTTTTTTTTTTTTCACTGTCTAAATAAATGGATTTATCCCCATTTGAAAATTTATTTGGTTTTCGATTAATACCTAAATACTGCAGTTTTATTATAGAAAAATATTTATTATAGAGGGATAAATAGACCGATTTTTATTATAGAGAGATAAATAGATCGGTGTTTGTTATAGAGAGATAAATAGATCGATATTTATTTAGATGAAAGCCTCCTTGGGCTATGGCAAAAAAACCTACACGCATAATAATAACATTCATACCAACAATTAACAATAAAATAATATGACATAACGAAAACAAAACACACAAACACAAATAATAAGACACCAAATTCCGTACTAGTAACACACAAAATAGCCTAACATATAATACAAGGGCGCTGGCAGAAAATTTTCCAGGGGTGGGGAGACGCCAAAACAACAGTGCTGGTTGGGTAACAGTTTAGATGGTTTACGGCACCAAAATAGGACTTTACCCCGAAGCTGACGAATATGCAATCAATTTAAAATCCTGAGAATCTAATTGATTTAGAAGTATCAATGACTATATTTTAGGCCTCCCAGTTGCAAAAGAAGTAATGCCACATGGTGGTAGTATTGGATTCAACCAAGTTGATTCGGATTATTTGTAATGAAATTATGCTATTTTTGGTGATCTGTAATTGCGTATCAGCTATAATGAGAGGGTATGGGTCATTGTTTAGGTGGGGTAGGATAGATTCCTACAAAAGTACATTTTAATGGACAAAGGGCTTACTCTTCATGAGGCTTCAGATAAATGTTGAGAGAGGAAGGGGAGTAGGAATTAATTAAAAGGTTTCTCTATACAGCTAATATGTTACATCCCCATATCTACCAGCACCGAGGTGAAAAAGGCAAGGCGGGTCATCCTCAGCCTCGCTATGAAATTTCTTTGGGTTGGCAAATACTGCAAGGAACTTAGTTTGAAATTCATATTTTAGAGGTTGTGATGGCTTCAGTTATGTAGAATATCAAAAGTCTCACAGAATTTTCATCCATCCAAACAATAATCCTCCTTTTCATCCAACCAAAATTCTTTAGTAATAATATTAACAAGGAATTTTCACAGAAATTACTATTCATCGTCAATTTTTTGAGTATATTCAAATTTTATCCAAAATTGAAATTGCAAATTTAAACGTAGAACGGTACTAATCAACATACAGTTAATGATTTACACATTTTAAAAGCTATTGACCAGGGATTTAAGGGACCGGTACCTCAAATTATATCTTGGTTGGGCCTGGGTAGGATTTGGAAAACAATCAGAAATTAAATAAAAAAGAGCTTTTCAACTGAAAGCAAGGAACAGATTTGAAACCTATTTGAATGGATTATTCTTTGTATGAAGGGGGTTGTCTCCTCCTTAGCTCCTTACTCTTTACTGTGAAGTTTGGCTTTTTTCCAAATTTTTTAAGAAAATTCGCAATTGGAAAAAAAATATTTTTCAAAGCACTAAAAAAATTTTGTTTAATGAGCAAGGTGTCGGAAAGGGAGCAGTCCCCCTTATATACAGAGCGATTTATATTTGTTTTAAATTTTAAACTTGCTCCTTACTTTAGTTGAAAGTTTTTTTCCTATTTGTTAAATTACATTTCATGAAACTGTGTGACCTGGCTCAATAGTAACCAAAATTCTAAAACACGGAATTTTGATACTAATAGAAATATCAAAAGAATTGACTTATAACTCTGATTCCAAATATACTAGTTTCATTAAGTTTAATTTTACCCATCAAAAGCTACGAGCCTGAGAAAATTTGTCGGATTTTCGGAAAAAGGGGGAAAGACCCACTTGAAGTCATATAATATTAATGAAAATAATGCCATCAGATTGAGCGTATCAAAGAACCCTACTGTAGACGTTTCAAGCTCATATCTGCAAAAATGTGCAATTTTGTATTTTTTACCAGAAAATAAATCACAGATGCGTGTTTATTTGTTGTTTTTTTTTCCTCTGGGGTGATCGTATCGACCCAGTAGGCCTATAACGTCGGGATAGGCTTCATTTTCATGGAAATGAAAAGTTTTTTTGCCCTTTTTAAGGGACCAAAAAATTGGAGGGCAACTAGGCTCCCACGTCACTTTTTTCCCAAAATCGTTTGATCAAAATTTTGAGAGAGCTTTTTTCTTCAGCATAGTTGAAAGGTCCGATAACTATGTCTTTGGAGATAAAATGACCCCCTATATCCCATGGGGAAAGGTTTTTAAGTTATAAAATCACCCTATGTTTTATTTGTTATTGGGAAGTATGCATACATTTTTCGGGTGGGGAGGGGAGGTCGAATTTTCTGCTGGGAGAATTTTCAATAGTTTCCAGCGGATGAAAGTTTAATTTTACGCTGGGTGAATTTACAAGACTTCTTATGCGAAGTTTCTTTATATGTCTTGCTTTCTCTTTGCTGATTTAATTTTACGTGTGGAGATGTCAAGAGTAATTGTCCGGGGTCAATCCTCGCCAGGATTAAATTGTCCAGAGGATATTTCTATGGGGAGGGGCATTATTCCGTGGAGGTGGAGCCAGGTATCTGGCGTTATTTAAAAAACGATCAGAAATATAAAAAAAACAAGTTTTTTTTCAACAGAAAATACAGAGAAACATTAAAACTTAAAACAGACATAAATTATTACTCATATGAGGGGGGTTGCCCCCTCTTCATATCTTGCTCTTTGCGCTAAAGTTTAGATGTTCTTCCAATTCTTTAAAAACAAAACCCAAACACAAGGGTCGTTTAATTAGAACAATAAGCAACTTTTTTTAAAGTGCCAAAAATCTGTAGCTTGAAGAGCGAGGTGTTGAGGAGGGGGGAAACCGCCTTCATATATGTAATAATTTCTTTTTGTTTTAAGTTTTAATGTTGCTCCTTACTTTGAGTTGAAAAAACTTGTTTTATTTTCTTTATTTAATGAAGATTAGAGACAAACAATTTTCTAAGGGCAATGGAAGAAGTGTTTCAATTAAAGTAAAAGTATTTAAAATGAAAAGTAGTTACAAAAAATACAGAAAGCAATAGCCTACTTACAAAAACTAAGATACAAATTCGCAGCATTCAGTTCTGTTGACCAATACCGAAGCGTTGGACGGATATCTTTTAACAATATCGACAGTTTTGAACTTGGTTATCAAACACCAAAATATTTAATGCCTTAAGACTCAGTGTTTATAAAAAATAACGCATTATCAAAGTAGTTTGCTCAAAGTAAAACATCAAAACTAAGATTCAGAAAATCAAATGCAAATTTTTAATTCAATAATTTAAATTTCATTTTTAATGCAAAAGCCAGTATTTTTGACACCTTTATACTTCATAACTGTAAAAAATTAGATCTTTTTCAAATTGAAAAATAGATAAATACAATCACTCCTAGAAACAAAAAAGATTGATAATAAAACACAAAAAACGTATCCGTTCAGGGCAAAAATACAGAAACTCTTAGTATTCCGTCCAGGGGAAACATTTCTAATGATAGTGTCTTCATATATCAGCTCATGGGTACTCTTGCAATGCAAGCAAAAATTGATGGCATATTCTTCCCGAAATTGCCCCTTATTATGTTGTTTTACTTGTGTTTTCTATAATTATACGAACTTGTTTGTGTACTAATAACTGCACTAATTACTAATAAACAAATACATATTTAAGATCACCATAAAAAGCTGATTCTTTGACTGAATGATATCAATAGTTAGGCTCTTATGCTTTCATTATTGACAAGGACCGTTATTTACTTACCATTCATTACTATTAAGATTTTTTTTTTTGCTTCCAACCAAATTATATAGGAAAAATTTTTGTGGAAAACTTATTAGGGGTCACTCAGTCACAAATTAGAACTGATATTTTCCTTATTACGGGTCAGAATCTATTGGCAGGCAGCCAATAATGGGGCAACAAACATTTTTAAATGTTTTTTTCCTATTCTGCTTTTATCCTTTGGATCCTTATAAATACTATATAGTCCCAAATTTCCAGGGGTCATGGCCCCCCTGCCCCCTTACCGGTGCCCATGATATAACATCGCACACATAATAATAAACGTAGTTATAACACACATAATGATAAAAATAACCTTAATCTACTCACAATTTATCAATGGTTTGTATGTGCCATGCCCACACGGACAAATTTACCCAACTTTTTAAAACCCTCTAAGTTTCTACTTCTAACATTTTTTTTTAAGCCAGTCAACCCCTCCAAAATATGTTGGAAACATCTCCCTACTCAAATCACCCAAGTCCTTACTCATAAAGCAAGTAAAATCTTCCTCTTCTCCATACATAGGACACTGATAAGGACCATTTTTAATCCTAAAATTCCCAATTTACCTCCTCCTTTCACTAACACCCAAAAATGTTCCACGAATCCATTTTACATAAACTTCCTGCAGCTGTAATATATGTAGATTAAAGATGTTGTGGGGACAGTATTAAAGCTATTGTCCGCAATCATATAGTTAAGGGATAATTGAACTAATGATAATCACTATAGACTGTGATTTTCAAGACTGGTTGTGGTTTCGTCAAGGCTGAATCTAGTGAACATTTCATTTACAAACATTTTTGATTCAAATACTACGATTTATTGATAATGACGAGATTCCTGAGAAAACACGCAGCCAGGGAAGAGGGGTGTATCCCCCCCCCCCGAGATCTTGTTGTTTTTAGACGTCATATAATTAGCAATGCTTTTTCAAATTTTTACTAATTTTGGTCCTCCCCCCATTTAAAAAAAGATGCATTGTTAGCCCTCCGAAGAAAAAACAAGCAAGAACTGAACTGTGGCTGGAAGCTGATTTGGTGACAGTCTGACCATGCACATGCGTTAGGGGGATCTAGTGCTCTCTGAAATTATAAACTTTCAAATTCCTTGGCACTTCTTATTCAAATTGTCAAATTAAAGAAAATCGTTACTACCGCCCCCCCCCCCCCCCCCAAAAAAAAATCTTACAAATGTCCATGATATATGACTGACATCTCTATTAGGTAGTGGGTATAAGCAGTTTGAATTTGAAAGGGCATGAATCGTGAGAAAGGTGAGAGTAAGCTGTTGGCCTTTTAGACTTCTTCCAATTTTCTAAGACTTAATTTGGCATAGGTTTAATTTCACACCTTCCGTATTTGTCATTTCCAGAACCGTTTCCAGTAAAGACATAATTCCATCATGACCGATTAAGTTTGGTACGTATCTACTTCAAAATTCCAAATTTGAAATTTATTAACACGAATAAAGTTAGCAGATTTTTTCCGGAATCTTGTGATGTTTCAAAAAGGACTTGATGCATGTTTATCCAAATAAGGCTCTCCAAAATGGACAAGGATAATTTACAATTAAACTGAAATTGAGCTAAGTAAGAACTATGCAATGAAAAGCAAAATAAGCACGTTCCGTTTTTTTTTT